>CAKNWW010266331.1:0-27220 GCA_932074435.1 Andricus kollari
TTTTACGAAAAATTATTTTTTGACCAAGGGATGATTTTACGTAAAAAAATACGTTTTTTATTTATTTAAACTAAAATTGTTCAAATAGGGTTTTCAAATTTGTGAGATATAACATAAAAACTAATTGTACCGTTCGATTCTATGAAAAAAATATAAAATATAATATAAAAATAAAATATATATAAAATCATGAAATTTATGTTTAAAAATTAAATTGTGTTATTTTTATTTTTTAAGTTGAAAAATTTAATTCTAGATTGAAGAAATTAATAACAAATGAACAAAAAATCAAACTATAAACAATTTATTTGAATAAAACTGATTTATTTACCAAATTATAACAATAAATTATAGGTAAACAAAATTTTTAACTTGGGCAGAAACTTACTTGTGTTTACACTCATAAAAGATGAAAAAATGATTGAGATAGATTCAAAAATACTTTTTCTAGAATATTATTAAAAACATGGTTATTTTAAATGAAATTTTCGATGAGAAATAGGAATTGTAACAGCAATCCACAAAAAGTATTTAAGATTCTATATCAGAATAATAAATTTTGTTAAATAAATAAGAAAATTATTTTCGTAATATCTCGGGGACCTCTCAGTGCTTAACTCGATTAACTTCTAAACAACTTTTTATTTAGTTATTAAAATGATAAATGTGAAGATAGCTTTTATGTAAATGTATTGAGAAATAAACAAAACACATTTTATTCGATTATGCCACACATTCTTATATTTTATTTAAATATTTTTATAAATATTGTATATGCAGAAGTACGAACTTAAAAATAGAATCTGCTTTCATCCAGTTTTTTGCAATGTGATAATAGCCATCTTCTAATTTATTTTTAATAGAAATAAGGGTATTATAAGTAATATCGCGAAAATTGAGAACGACGTAGGAATACTTAATACCACTACAAATTGTGAAGCCTGTAAATGTTCGTTTAAGAAGCAATCGTGCAACTTTGTTAAAGGAATTTGATATCTATCAAAATAAGGTAGCAAGTGAATACAATTTTTCACCTCATCTAAATCTTGGAGATTTAAATCCTTTATGCGACCAGTTGGAAAAATAAATGACCGATTTTAAATTCGAAGGAAGCCATACCTTTTTATCATAAATAATACTTAATTTTAAATCATTCTTAATATCTTTATGCGTTTTGCAATTAATTTTTGCCGTAAACAATTTTTTTGCACATTTAATCATTTTAAATAAGCAAGCCAATGGTAACCAATCTGGTTGCCGACTTAAAGCATGCGTAGTGCGAAATGATCTGAGTTTTGGGAGCATTCAGTCTTCGTTCAGGGTCTACTATATTCATACCAATGTGAATTTGTCACTAAGCGCGCCTCTGCAAAATCTCGCAGACAGTCATGAAGTGTTTCCCTGACTCCTATTCGAGTTCTTCGTTTCTGAATCACGCCCTTATTCAATTGAAGTCTTCTAAAATATGAAGAGTTTTTTTAAAACCATTTCATGACTGTATACATTTATTTTGTAATCTTTCTGATAAAAATTCCAAGACTATTGTTCCTTGACTGCGCTTGAAAACTTCCATGACTTTATATAATTTTTCCATGAAAATTTATAACCCCTTTATAGGAAGTATACGACACTTCATAAAAATGATGGCCCGTCCAAAAGTCCAGCACTAATCTACGAAATTTCCGAAGACTTATTTTTTCCGTGTAGAGTTTGGAAATTATTGTTTTCGATACCTAATGGAAGATTTCAAAACTAAGGGAAAAAAACAGTGTGCGGCAGTGGGCCACACATCAAAAGTGAAACTTAGATGGATTAACTTTAAAATTTTTCGTGAGGAATCATCATGCGTATTCAGAAGATCGCATGGTAAGAGAGTACAGAAAGAAAGAGAGAGAGAGAGACAGTTTGAGGGAAAGAGAGCACATACAGGCTTTGGTTAGCGTGGCAGTAGTGGGGATATCGTTGAGGAGTCTTGCAAGCAATTGCGAATCGCCGCACAAAAGGGAGATGTGAATAGAGAGAGAGAGAAGATATATAGTATAATATACTATTAGTATATACTATTAGTATATACTATAGAAGGTATACTTGTAAGAGAGAGACAGAGGCTTCTGTTCGTGCTGTCTCTTGTTTTTTTTAAATTCACTCCCGTCCCAAAAAAAGTTTCACGCCAAAAAAAATGTGCTCTCCGGGATTAAAACTTTTGAATAATTTTAGCTGCAAGTCTTCTTACTGGAATAGTTTTATAGAATAAGAAGGTGTGACTGAGAGGAACCATAAAATTGTGCGTGTATGGGTTTACCAAATACAATAAAACCGGGTACCATTGTGTCCTCCTCACGCGTTGTCCTTTATATAGGTTTCGGTAACGTTAAATTGTTTACACTATCTAGTAACATTATACAAATATCATTGTTCGCGCAAATAGTTGATTTTTTTCATTTTAATATAACATAACACGTATAAATTTTACACGTCATGTCGGTAAATTATGAGTAATAAAATTTAACTACCTTTTTTATTATAAACATACAGCACCGGTCCATAGAATTACAGTAAATTACACAATCCTACAAATTGTAGGTTTTCTTTTGTATTCTGAATGTCTTTTGTCATTTTTTGACGCTGATTCTGAAACCGGATATAAAAATGCGCCATAATGTTAAGTTTTTGAGTAAGAGGGTGGTATAGTCCATTGAGCTAGAACTTAAAGAAAGTCTTAAATCAAAGTTTGTAATTTAAAGTTCTATACGATTTTTTGAAATGCCATTTATGAGATTCCCATAAAAAACTTTCACTCAGAAAGTTGACTGTAGCGCCATCTTGCAACCGTGCAGCAGTTTTGCATATTTTTCGAAGAAATAAACAATTTCTTCAAGTTTGCTTTGTATGATGCAAAGTACGCAAGTGTATTTAATACCCACTTTTCACCAGCTTTTTCGGGCCCGGATAATGCCAACTCCCGGCAAGTCATATTGCGGCAAGTCACATTTGCGGCAAGTCATATTACGGCATCCCTCATTAGGAAAATTTTGAAACCCACATGAAATTATAAAAATTGTGGCAAGTCACATTTGCGGTCAGTCAAATTTGAAGCAAGTCACATTTGCGGCAAGTAACATTGCGATAAGTCACATTGCGGCATCTCTCATTCGGCAAAAATGTATAGTCCAACAAAAATTAGCAAAAAGTAATGGGGAACTTAAATTATTTCTGTGATTAATCCCAGGGGGCCCCCCCCCCCCCCCTCTCTCCTCACGGAACATTGGACAGGGATAGCTGTGTAAAATACATTATTTTTGTGCAGGGGTACTATTCCGCCCTCTTGCTAATTTTTTCTGGAGTTCAAATTTTTTTGAATGAGAGTTGGCACAATGTGATTTGCCGCGAATGTGAGAAGCCGCAAATGTGACTTGCCGCATTTTTGCCGCTTTCGTGTGGACTTCAAGGTTTTCCAAATGAGAGATGCCACATTGTGACTTGCAGCAAATGTGACATGACATAACCACGCTTTTCCTTGTTTATTTCAATTGTGACTTGGGTATATGTACCCGGTCTATTGGCTAGGCTCCCTTCATGAGGGAAAATATGTACGACGTAATTTGACATTAGCTGTTTTAGAGTCAAGTCTACTTAAGTTTGTTTTTCCCTAATGAAATTTGTCCTCGATGGGTTATCTACCAGCTTTACTTATGGATGGGGGAATGAGAATCGGTATATGAGTTGTGACCGAAGCAGAAGTTTTGCAGTCAATTATCGATGAAAATGAGTATTGTAATTAGTGCCTTACGCTTTATTCGCAGATATATCATAGATATACTGATAGTATTGCTATCAGCAGTAGTTACTATGAGTAGTAGTATTATTATTATCGTTATATTATTATTAGAACCCTTCTTTTCAGAGTGAAGTATTTTGTTCCTTTTTAGTATATTTTAACAAACGCTTGTTTCTAACAAAAAACTAAATTGGATCGATTGAATTGCTTTGTTGTCTGCACTATTGCATAAATTCTTGACTTCATTTGTACTAACAAAATTTTAAACGCTGGAGACCCTGCAAATAATAGTTTTACTATCATAAAAACTAGTTCAAAATGTTACCATAAACTCGTGAAAGAATTTCCATTGTCCCCTGGGCCGGCATCTCTAAAAATCTTTATATGTCCTTTTACTGATGATCATGCACTTGGCTGCAACTCAGTCTGCGGATATTGGGTTGAAAACTAGGCTGCCCGATATGTCAAACTATCCCCGGCAGACTCTGCTAGAGGCAGCGCATTACAGGCATGTAAACACGGAAAATTTACCTTCAGTCTGAAGTAATCGGTTTTTAGCGATATTTCATTGATTGGTTGGATCTACCAAATAATTTAACCAAGGCAACTTGGAAATCGGAAAGAAAATAGAAAAAGCCTGAAGCCTTTTATCAGATGAGTTATTTATAACAATTTATACCAATTAATTTCCTGTTAAAGGATAAGTTTTGAATGCTACAAGCTTCAAATAATACTGCAATTTTCATTTTTTGATAAAATTTTTTGACTTCCGCCCCTCATGTGATGATTGAGTGATGGGAGGGGGGGATTTCTTTTATCCATCAATAGAATCGCTTCACTGTTCAAAGACTTATCCGTTAAATGCAAAACGGAAGTAGTTTTACTGATGAGCGATTTCTTTTTACTTTCAAAAGAACTCCTTTAACTATTAAAGGATTTCATTTGTTCGGATAGCGGAGGAAATGCGCCTGCGCATGAGTGAATATCGTTTAGCACAAGATTTATTTATTAATTGATAAAGTAAGTAAAGAAACGTGCGAAATGATGTAAAGAATAGATTTCTTCAAAAAATTGCAATCCCAGGTTGTGAGATTGTGGCATTGATACTGACAGGGTTTCCCATGCCAGACAGACAGCGAACGAAGACGAAAGTGACTAAAAGGAACACCAAAACCCATAATTATCATGGGGAATCTATTAAAGATATCGAAACGCTTATCGCTTCCCGAGGATCGTCAAGGGCGTCCCTTGAGCCACCGCTGGGGGTCACAGCATACGGGACTATGGCGATGGTGAGCTGCGGGATGGTCAGGCAGATCTCACTAATCTAACAGCTGGCCAGCAAGAACATCTGCGGCAAACGTTAAACAGTGGAACATCAACTGTGCTTGCTGAGGATGCTTTGGCTAGCCCTAGATATTTGCAGCCAACCACCTTAACAGAAATACCGTGGGAGAGCATCAAGTGGGATACCACAATGAATGAGGAATTGGTGCTTCTCTATTATAAAAGTGCGAAGTTTGAAACCCCACGCGAAAAAGGATACAATAATACGTGTATTCATTATGACGGGTATATTCCAAGGAGACTCTTTCAGTGCATTATGGTTCTGTTTAGCGTTGAACCCACTGAGCAAATCACTAAATAGCATGTCTCATGGGTTCCGAATACATGATAACGAGGACGGTCATCAAGTGACCCATCTGCTATATATGGATGACCTGAAGCTATACGCTAGTTCAAACCAGAAACTGCAGCAAGAGATCGATGTCACAAAGCAGTTTTCCAATGATATCGACATGGAGTTCGGACTAGATAAATTTAGAACAGTGTATTTAACCAGAGGAGAATTAGGGACCGCAGAGCTAGAGAACAATTTCGAGAATGACATCGAGGCAATGGAAAAACTAACGACTGCCTTCACTAAAAGGCTCAGATTGGTTCTGAAGAGTGCTCTTAACTCGACAAACAAGATCAGGGCAATCAATACCTATGCCATCCCTGTCATCACGTACTCCTTTGGGCTCATCAAATGGTCGAACACCGACCTCGAACTATTCAACAGCAAGCGAGATGTTACGGTTTAAAACACCATCTGTAAAGCTGATCTTGACTACACGGCCTTGAACACGTGCGATTATCAAGACGTGGTTGACCAGTGCCGATTATGTGTAGATAACAACGAATTCATCGAGCACATTATTGATGGTTGTCGCGTAATGGCTCAAAGAGAATATACGCACAGGCATAATGATATGGCGGGAATTATACACCAACAGCTTTCCCTAAACCTAGGACTCTTAACAGAATGGATGAATTTCTATAGATACATTCCAATGTATCTATCTAATATTCTTATATTGGGAAGTTACTATCCAGACGGATCATTAAATCCGAGCCAATCGACCGGACATCGTATTGCGAGAAAAAATGGTGGACGAGTCTACATCATCGACGTTGCATGTCCACTTAATCGAAATTTGCAAGCAACCTACACAAACAAGATCCACAAGTATAGCTAGCTAAGGCATGAAGTAAAGTCAATATGGAGCAATGTGAAACATGCATCTATTCATCCTATTGTGATTTCGGCTACAGGTAATGTGCACGCAAGATGCACTGAACATCTTGAACATTTAGGATTCAGCAGGGTTCTGGCAGCAGCTCAGAAGGCGATTTTATTAAACACCAGGCGCATTGTAAGAAACTTCCTGGACCATGAGGAAACAACCGACTAAACACCTATAGAGTGATACATAATAGCTCTAAGAAAACATTCAGAGGCGACTGTTGTCTCCTCCAACACTCGCGGCCGCTGTTTAAGCATAACAGCGGTAACAGACGAACTGCAAACTACACCATGCTCCTAATTTTGTAACTACAGCATCATCGCAAATGATTTCATACATCGTATTAAATTAACTAATTACATCATTATCTCATCAGTCACTTGACTTAGTCCGTGGCTATGATAGAAAACCGGGTTCTTCTTAACCCGAGAACAAATTTAAAAAAAATTAAATATGTGTAGAACATCGATTTAAGTGGTCCGGCCAACTCAGGAGGGACATCCTTACCTGTTAGCAAAGAAGCTCACCGGCGCGGAGAGGATTCATGCAGAGGTTACATGAACGTTAGGTCAACATGCACCCGGAATATGCTCATAAAACGCCTCAGTATTTAAGAGATCAGGTATCCTTTTTGCGAAAAAATGGATATCAAGCTCTTTATCGACAAGAAGAAGAGAAACATCCTCCAGCGAACATACCACCCGTTCCAGCAAGACCACCTTTACAGATAGCCGATAATGCCAACATGAGAAATAGGAAATCTATCCACCAAAATGTCTTTCTCAGGATGGAAACTTAAGGAAAGCAAATCACACGCTGAACAAGTGTAAACTGTTGACCATCAAGCAGCACTGGACGCAAAAAATAAGATCTCTTTCAACAGCGAAACAGCACCTTGAACGGCGAGTAAAATGGATTCAGGAAAATTCCACCTTTTCAACTCATCCTTCCCGTCTGTTCAATAAACCGTCACGTGCCGTTAAAAATCTGGCTAGCCGAGAAGAGATTCAAGTCTTCTGGGAGAAAGTGTATGCAGATACTTATCAGCTAAATGAAGACGCTTCAAATATATCACTCTTCTGTAACTTTTGCCAAATGCAAAGGTTGCAGGCTCCAGAAGAAGAGTGTCCACTAATTACTGCTGAAAAAGTGAAAAAAGTTATCGCTAGAACTAAGAACTTTTCAGCGCCAGGGCCACATCACTTCTACGCACCAACATCTAACAAGAGAACAACCCATCCCGCAGTGGCTAGAGGAAGGACGCACGGTATTAATCCCTAAGACCGAAGATTTGTCAAGTCCACAGAACTACAGGTCCAAAGCTTGCTTAAAAACCAGCTACAAGCTATTCACTGGAATCCTCAAAGAGAGGATATTAACATCTATCGAGCTGATATGGAGTCAAATAGTAGAACAACGTGGATGCAAGAGAGGGCTGGCTGATTTCAGGGATAACCTGTTAATAGCAGGTGTATTACCCAAGACTCGAGCAGGTATCGACGCAATCTGTCCATGGCTTGGATTGACTACCGTAAGGCATTCGATAACACGAACCATGAGCTACTTATTAAGCTCCTTGAGTGCCTGGAGGTGCATACAAATATAATGAGATGCATAAATGAGCTTATGCTTTTGTGGCCGACAAGATTTGTCATAACATCTGACAAAAGACCTTAAACTCTTTGCTTCCTCAAAAGAGGATGTTAACATCCTTGTGGAGGCGGTGAATAGGTACCATGAAACGATTGGCATGAGCTTCGGACTGGACAAGTGTGCCTGCGTCCACTGCACCAAGGAAGACTAGAAACTACACCATCGCGTGACGATCAGGATGTTCAACTCATAGGCGGAAGTACCAGTCAACATCTTGGTGATAGAGAAACATATACATATCTTGAAATACCGCAAGCGGAAACCCAAAATGTGCGTGCGTTAAAAACGGCCCTTGTAAAAAGGTATCGACAAATTCTCAGAAAAATTTGGACTTCCGAATTATCTGGAAAGAATAAGATCTAGGCGACCATTATGCTGGCCGTTCCTATCCTGCTCTACACGTGTTGTGCAGTAAAATGGAACGTTGATGAGTTGAAGCAACTAGATCGAAGCACACGCAAGATGATGAAAATCCATCGAAGTCATCATCCTAGATCTTCTGTACCTCGAATATACCTACCTCGAGATAAAGGGGGTCGCGGATTGCTAAGCGTGGAGTGTCTTCATCGAAGAACGGTTCTGGCTACAGCCTGCTCAGTTCTAAATAGTGCAGATTCTCTTATGTCACTCGTACATCAACATGAAGTCGTCAATGTTGCAGCGTTTTTATACCGTGCCGCAGATAGGGCCGCAGAGGAGCTTGGCCTCCCATTTGATTCCAGCGACGCTCCACATGGCCTAGCATCACTAACACCTTCGGTGTTCAAAAGTCGTGTACAGGAAGCAGAAAATACGCTTCTACTAAGAGAATATGCTGACAAGCCCCTTCATGGTAAATTCTACGGCATCACACGTCAACATGACGTTATAGACACCTTAGTTCACCGCGAGCGCATAATGAATATACCTGTAGGCGATACTAACTGCCTAGCGTGCAAGCAAGAGCCAGAAACACTTGGACATGTTCTCAGTGGATGCTCAAAGTATGCACGTTACGGGTACATAGAGACACAATGCGGCCCTAAAAGAGTTATATTACCATCTTAGGCATTTCTATGGTGTTGATCTATTGCCCGTCTTGCCATACACCCAGGGGGCACTCGAGTTCGTTGTGGAGAATGATCAGTGTAAGATCTACTGGAATTTCTCATTCTTCAACACTCAACATATCAGTGCTACGAAGTCTGATGGTATGGTATGGAAGGTTCATTTCTTATCCAACTCAACAAGATTCCGGCTTGCCAGCGTCAGGCTCATTCCATTGCGAACCGGATGCAAAAGGCTGTTCTTCTGTGATCACTGCATCTGGTCCGTCAACACTGTTCCTCATAACATTCTACAAAGATTGGTAGCTCTAAAACAGTATCCAGAGGTGAAACCTTTATCTCCAACTGTCCCGTCTGCCGCGTAAGGTCATCCGCGGCTAGAGAACTGACTCCAAGGAGCAGTGTTAAACGACGTAGTGTCGCGTAAATTTCCAGCACTTGCTTACCTTCTACGACAAGGAGCAGAAGTGGATGACGTACATGTTCCAGTTGCGTCGGGATTTGTTGTTTTAAGGAACCATGATCCTAGCTTCCGGAGCCTACAAGTTATAACGATTATACGTGTCTTTAACGTCTTTAACATACTTGAAAAAAATTTCCGAAATTTTTTGTTTTTGTTTGAAAAATGGAATTTTACGAAAATTTTTTTAACTTTTTTGATTGTTAATATTTTAAGCTAAAAATTCACATGGAAACTCTTTCTCGATCAAAAATTGGTTGTCAGTCAAATTGACCCAGTGTGTACTCGAAGGGTTAAGAAAGCATTTTAATAAAATCAAGAAACAAATTTGGTTCATTCAAAAAAATATTCTGTTGAAAGTATTTTAAAAGCAACAGACGCATACGCACCTGGTACGATTGCGTACTACAATTCAAGATTAAAGTCTGGTGATGATTATCAAAATAAATAATAATGCAAAAGCATTATTTGAATGAAGTAAAATAATCTCTTAGATAGAGCAAAATATTTGGTTGGATTAACAAAAAGTTTTACTTGGATCAAACAAAATATTTGCTTATAGATCAACCGAAAGGTATGATGTATAACCAAATTTTACTAACCAAAAAATTGTCTTGGGTCAACCAAATATTTTGTTGTCCATATAATAACCATATTCTAGAGTTGATTCAACCAAAATTTTTTTAATTCAACCAAATCTTGCTCTGAGTGTAGTTTTAATTTTTAATATATTAGTTAGGTTAATCGATACAATGGCCAGTCAAGGCATTTTTCAGTTTAAAAATTTGTAAAAAACACTATAAGCGTCGAACGAAATTCTAAAATATACACAAATGGATAATCAATTTTATAAAGATTTAAATTACCAGAGTAAGTCGAGCGTAAAAAGAAGTAGATAAATCATGAGAAGTTATAGGCTCCGTAATCTACGATCACGGTTCCTTACATCAACCAATCCCGACGCAATTGGGACGTGTACGTCACTCACTTCTGCTCCTTCTGTCCTAGAAGGTAAACGAGAGCGGGAAATTTACGCGAAATAACATCGTGCAACACTGTTCCTCGGAGTCAGGTCTCTAGCCATGGATGACCTTACGCGGAAGACGGGACAGTTGAAGATGAAGGTTTCACCTTTGGATACTTTTTTAGAGCTGCCAATCTTTGTAGAATGTTATGAGGAACAGTGTTGACGGACCAGATGAAGTGATCCCAAAAGATCAGCCTTTTGCATCCGGAGTTGGCTAAGAAATAAAGCCTTCATACCTCCAAGATGGCCGATTATGAGAACTACACGAGAGACTTTGTAGCCTGGGTACAGCCTCCTCAGCTCGAAAAGAAGTGCTTGATATTTCGCCCGTTTTTCTTCCTCCTTTGCCGTGATATTACCATCGGCTGATGCCGAGAGTTCATTCACGTAAACGATCTTGGTCTTCAGATCTTGGAAGACAATATCAGGCTTCGTAGCACTGATACGTTGAGTAGTGGAGAATGAGAAATTCCAGTAGATCTTATACTGATCATTCTCCACTGTTACGCCCAGAACGTAAGGATTCTACTATTGTATTTTTTACTTCATAATTGTAGTTTTATTTTATATTAGTACATTCCAAATCTTCCTCTTCGACCTTCTGTACGTTTATCTGCAATTCATTTGTATGATATATTTTTATGTTAGGAACGTGCTTTACCCTAACTTTCCTGGCAAACTGTTTCTTTTATGTTTATAGTTTTCAACACCTGTCTACGAGATTGCCAGTTTTTAAATCCTAAGGTTTATTATGCTTTTCTCTTGTCATCCGTTAAGTCTCTAATCTACATATGCCTGTATATACTTTTAATCAGGTTCGAAGAACACCGCGTCAAACTAGGGTCGGTGCATTAAACATCCACAATGGACTGGAGTTTCCTCTGGACGTATGGCAAGACGGACAATAGATCAACACCATGTAAGTGCCTAAGATGGCAATATAACACGTTTAGAGCCGCATTGTGTCTCTCTATGTACCCGTAGCGTGCATACTTTGAGCATCCAATGAGAACATGTCCAAGTATTTCTGGCTCTTGCTTCCTGTACACGACTTTTGAGCCCCAAAGGTGTTGGTGATGCTAGGCCATGTGTAGTGTCACTGGAATCAAACAAGAGGCCAAGATCCTCTGCGGCACGGTATAGAAACGCAGCAGCAATGACGACTTCATGCTGTAGCCAGAACCGTTCTTGGATGAAGACACTCTAAGCTTAGCAAGCCTGTACCCCCTTTATCTCAAAGGAGGTATATTCGATGTGCCGAAGATCTAGGATGATGACTTCGATGGATTGTCATCATCTTGCGTGTGATTCGGGCAAGTTGCTTCAATTCATCGAAATTCCATGTTACTGCACCAAACGTGTAGAGCAGTATTGGAACGGCCAGCATATTGGTCGCCTCGATTTTATTGTTTCCAGATAATTCGAAAGCCCAAATCTTTTTGAGAATTTGGCGATACCTTTTTTCAAGGGCTGTTTTCAACGCACGCACATTTTCGGTTTCCGCTTGCTGTATTCCAAGATATGTATATGTTCATGCCAATCGCTTGAGAGTACCTATTTACCGCCTCCATAAGGAACAAAGAGTTTAAGATCGTCCATGTATAAAAGGTGGTTGACCTTATATTATCTTCTCTTCGGCGGGCCACATAGGTATCCAGAGCTATTGCCTCGGAGCACAATAGATAGAGGCAAGAGGGAGATGCAGGAAAGTATCGAACTTAGAAAGTCTCCTTGGAAGACCCCCCTCTTATATGTGATATGTCTTGTAGTCACTTGTCTTATGTCAAATTACCATTTTTGGATGCACCTCCAGGCACTCAAGGATCTTAACAAGTAGCTCATGGTTCGTGTTATCGAATGCCTCACGATAGTCAATCCAAGCCATGGACAGATTGCGTCAATACCTGATCGAGCCACTGCGGGATGCGTTGTTCTCTGTTTAAGGAAGTAGTAAATATACGAGCTAGATGTTGGTGCGTAGAAGTGTACATCTTCCACCAAAAGTTGTTGATTTTATCTGGCCCTGAAGCTGAAAAGTTTTTAGTTCTAGCAATAACTTTCTTTAATTCTTCAACAGTAATTAGTGGACACTCTTCCTCTGGAACTTGTAACCTTTGCCTTTGGCAAAAGTTACGAAAGAGTGATATATCTGTAGCGTCTTCATTAAGCTGATATGTATCTCCATATACTTGCTCTCAGAAGACCGCTTTATTCGCCGTTCAAGGCGCTATTTCGCTGTTAAAGGAGATCTTATTTTTTGCGTCCAGTGCTGCTTGATGGTCAACAGTTTCTACTTGTTCAGCGTGTGATTTGCTTTCCTGAATTTTCCAGCAAGTGCCCTAACTTTTGGAGTGAATTTTTTATTTGATGTTATGTAGCTAAAAGCGCACTGAATATTTGATGCATGCCCTCTCGCCGTTTTAATTTTAAACTGAAGCTGTGCAATACGCTCGCGAGTCTTACTCAGGCGTACTGAAGTATCGTTACTTCTATTGTCGCTAAGCAGGGGACCGCCTTCTCGTAAACGACTTTTGGTGGATAGTCTCCTACTTCTCATGTTGGCATTATCCGCTATCTACAAAGGTGATCTTGCTGAAACGGATGGTATGTTCGCTGGAGGATGTTGCCCTTCTTCTTGCTGATAAAGAGCTTCATATCCGTTTTTGCGCAAAAAGGATACTTGATCTCTTAAATACTGAGGCGTTTTATGAGCATATTCCGGGTGCATATTTACCCAACGGTCATGTAACCTCTGCATGAATTCTCTAAGCGCCGGTGAGCTTCTTTGTCAACAGGTAAGGATGTCCCTCCTGAGTTGGTCCGACCATTTAAATCGATGCTCTCGCGTTCGTCCGGGACCATTGCCTGGGCGTCGCCTCGGTACGGTCCTATTGCCACTCCCAACTGAACCATGGCCTTCATCCGAGAGAGGCCTCTTATGTGTGGCACTGCGCGATACTGGTGACGTAACCACATAATTCATCGCATTCGGGAGTTAGCCCAAAGTAACGTGGCTGACTACCAGAGCCGGAACTCTTGGGGTAGCGTGTTATTTATTTGAAGAACACGTTCGTTCCGCAACACTGCTCCGACAAAGGTTACTGATCAATCTCTCTAGCGATCGCCCCAAGTGAAGTGCCTCACAAAGTCATCATGTGAAGCTCCCCACTCAAGCCGATTAGTATCCAAGGTCTTTCGTTTCAGGCGTCATTCACTCCACTGACAGTCTTCCTCATGTATTTCTTGTAAATTATATGTCCCCACACTTTTCCGTCCTGGTATACCTCTCTAGCTCCCTTCACGTCCACGCATTTTCTTATGCAAGCTCTTGTGTTTATATGGCGTCTTATGTCTCTTCGATTTAGGGCCTCATTCACACATTCTAACCATTATTTCCGCAATGCCATTTGATTTACCTTGATACGCTGTTTTCGTTAGTCGTTCATCTTTCATTCTCTCAACATGCCCAACCCATCTTAAGGAATTTCTTTCACATATGTCAACTAGTGTTTCCTCTGCACCAAATTCTTTGAGGATCATGTCTTTACTCACATTGTCCATCAGTGTTTTGCCGCACATCATGCGCGAGAATTTCATGTTAGTCGCGTCAACTTTGCTCCTATCCTTATCTTGGTAGGTCCAGGTCTCGCTACCGCACAGTACAGTCTGTATAAATAAAGAATTAGGTATTGCCTACAAAAATTAACAATAGCCTTAAAAGACGCAATGATTGCCCATGACGATATAGTGATTAGCATAAGCCAATAATTGTATGAGTGTCCACTGAAATATGGTGAAATACTGTCACTGACCACCTCGTTTGCCACATCAGGTTATAGATTACTGATTTTGAAAGCACAGTGAATACCCACTAAATTTTAAATTTGTGACGTACAAAAGGTTAAATATTACATGACAGTTCGTTAAAGTTTAATAACGCAGATTAAAGTTTACAAATGTACAGTAAAGATTTTCGAAAGTAAACATTAATGCAAGCGGTGTAATGATTAAAAACAATTCTGCCATACAGTGAGGAAAAATTGGATAAAATTTCATATTAGTTAAGTCAAGTTTGCGAATGTAAAATCAAGCAAACTTAAAATTATGCAATGTTAATGATGATATGTTATTATTTCCTCCAAATTGTAGGATTGATTATCCGCTGTGGAAGAAATCTTCATTTTTGCCACAATAGACTTTAATCAACAGTTCAGTAAACCGAAAGTCGAGTCGCAGTTGCCCGGCATCTCCCACCACCTCCCTAATCTTGCAGGATCGTATACAAGTATTGAGCACCTCGAAGATACTTACCATTGATTTTAATTATAAATAAGGTGTTAAATTTTTAACCTTTATATTCCTCGTTGGCATTTAGTATTTAACCCTTAAATGACACACATCCAAATAATTCCATAAAGGACACATGGGGCCTCACTGACCCCACCGACTTGAAGTAGTAGTCAGATCGAAAGTAAATGATATTTTTGGCTGAAAAAATCATAAGTGATGTTGAAACAATACAAAATAGGAATGCAATGCTTCCAAGGTCTCAGTGATAATTTAATTATTCGAAAAAAATACTTGAAAAAAATAAAACGTAGACCGTCGAAAAAAATCGGAAAAGTACTTTAAGGGTTAAAAAGAAAAATAAGTTTAAAAATGCAAAAAAAAAATTAAGAGTTCATTTAATAAGGTTATTACAAAGCTGATTACCATGGATCGAGATTGACGCCCGTGGTGTAAGCCTTGTGTTGCCATTTCAGTGCTTTTTACCATGATAGTGGTTTCCCTACTAAATTTGTAGTTTTTTTCTTTCATTTAGTGGTATGAAAAAATTATATTTCAATGAGAATAAAAAAGATTTAATTTAAAAAAAATCCTTTTCCGAGAAAATCAAAATTAAAGTTCGCGGTATCACGAAAAAAAGAAAGTAGGTTATTGTATGATAAGAATTTTAAAAAATATCAATACTAGAAGGTTGAAAAGATTAATACTACGTTAAAATTTGAACTAAATTTGAACTTAGATTTTATTGAATTTAAAAAAAAATTATTTTGTTAATGAATGAGATTTCGAAAAAAACTTTTCACCACAACTCTTCGCTATAGTATGATTTTGCAAAATTTTGGAATAATAACAGAACATTCAATTTTTAATATTAAAATTAAAAAATAAATTTTGTTAAAAAAATTGTTTCAACTGAATTTTTTAATACAAAAAATTGAATAAAAAATTCTCATCAAAGGTACGTCGCTATATAATTTTATTTTGAGGATTCTTCAGATAAAATCTTTTTTGATCTTATTTAAAATATTTTTTTATCTTACTGTGTAATACAGGTTTTCGCCAAATCTACATCGTAAAAATCTTTAAAGAATGTATGAATAATTATTTAACAACAGTGTTTTAAATAACTTTGTAGTTTTACGCAGTGTAATTTAAAAAAAAATGTTACTTCTACAGACATGTGTATACAATTTTATTAATTATAATAACATTTTATATCATTTGTGCACTGCAATATTAACCAAAGCGTAACTCTTTCAATTGTGCATTGCGTAACTACAAAAAATTATGTGATTTTTACAGATTTAATCAAATTTACTGATAAGGACCAAAATTGTGTGCCGAAACGTTCGAATTAATTCAATTATTTTCAAATTATTTGACTTTAGAGCCAAAAGTGAACATCAACAATGTCATTGGATTTAAATTTAATGATTTTTTTGAAAAACACCGATTTCTGATAAAACACGTCAACATAACTTATAGTCGTTGTAAAATGGTACATATTCTTTGAAATCTATTAATTTTTTATTAAAAATACCAATAATTACGAACGAAAAACACAAACATAACAAAATAGGAAATTATTAAGAATTGTAAATCTTCTTCAAAATTTAATGACTTTTCTGCAAGATGACCGATTTTTTGTGAAAAACGTTAATATTACTTGAAACTGTTCAAAAATTTGCTATCCTATTTGCTCTATAGTGATTTTTGTTTTAAAATACCAGTTTTTGGTATAAAACGTTAACCTAACCTAAAATTGTTAATAGTTGAAAATCTTGATGATTTTTATTTAAAAATGCTAATTTGCAATTTGAAAAAACTTACTCAACCTAAAATTTTAAATAAATTTCAAATCTTCTTCGAAATGTTCTGGTCTTTTAATATATTTTTTTTGATCCAGCGAAAAGTACTAATACAAAACATGTGTAATATTTTCAATAATTTATTAGACAATTTGAAAGTTTTAATTTAATTGCTCAAGAGTAATGAATATTCAAAAAGCACAATTCGCTTTAGTCAAAAGTCATATGATTTTCATTCAATCAAAATTTACAAAAACTCATTCTACTCCTTGAAAGGTTCTTTTTCAATTCTATTCATCACGTTTTTATTAAATATTATATAGTAAATTGTTTTATTTGAAACATGAGTAAATAAAAATAATTGTACGTGTTATTTCTAAATAAAATAATTTCCATAAAAACGTGACGAATATAATTGTAAAGAAACTTTGAAGTAATGGAATGAGCTTTAGTAAATTAAAATGGAATTCAAATTTCGTATTTTGCCTAAAGCAGATGCAAAAACATAAATAATTATGCAAATAACTACATGCAATGATTTTTTCTCTTTAATTTTTTTCTTTATTTTTTCACTTTTCAGCCTTCTATTTGTCTCGTAAAGCGTTTATAATCTTCCAGGCATATGTTTTATGTTGATTAGGATTTTAGAAAATCGAAAAAAAATCCATAGGCTAGCACGATTTCGACAGCAGTCGAATTTTGACGAGCTGTATCTCGCAAAATATTAACTTTTTCACAAATTTTTTTATTGATATTTGTAGAGCTCCATAAAATCTCGAATGAACCCTCTCATATTTTTATCATTCGATTTTTGAGATGGTTTTTTGTCTTTCCTGAAAAATTTATCCCAACCGACTTACATGTTTTTGCCGGTACTCCCTTCATTTGTAGATATAATTTTCAAAAAAATACAAAACAACTTCAAGTAATGAAAAGTCAAATAACGGAAATGAAGAATTAAGGAGCATCAATTTTAAAAGTAGTCAAAGAGAGAAAAAAGAAAAAGTGAAGTGAATCACATCTTGTGTAAAGTTCTTTTATTTTTTATATTGACATATATTATGAGCGATTGCCGTAAAGTTAACCATTTTAGACAATAAGATTTTCAGAAACAACAACATTTTCAAACCGTCTAAAATATTTTTAGAAAATTAGGGATAACCCAAGAGGGTATGAAAATATAAAACTAAAATATCAAGGAACGTATTTGCGATGGATATGAATTTTACACCAAAAACCTGTGGCACCAACTTTAGATTGATTTTGAAAATCCATAACTCTAAAATATTTAACACTACTTTTAATTGTTATCTTTTCCAAGTTAATATGAGTAACATGTGTAAATTTAAAATATTTAAAAAATGGGGTAAATATTATTTGACAATTTTTCATTTTAAATTTGTAGCTTCGAATAGGCGTGTAACAAGACATTTTGCGTACTTTTTCACTTATTATTTCTACACGAACTCGTTCAAAATTTGGAAACTTTATTAAATTGTGCTTTGATATAATTTTAATACCTTACTTAGATAATATTAGAATCAAGTTATTATTCAAAGAAAAAGTGGAAAATGACTAAGACTTAAAATGGCAATTACGAAATACATATTCCAAAAAATATAGATCTTATAATATAAATCTTTGTATGAAAACTTTAGTCACGGCACTGGTCGTTTCTCACAAGCGCTGAATCAATTCCTCTAGTTAGTATATAAGAAAGTTCCAACTTTCATCTCTCAGCGTGAAGCGTGCGTCTGCGTAGTTTGTCGAAAGCGTCTTATATGTGTAGTATTATATTAGGTTTATTTACGTGTCTTATATGTGTTAAGTAGTCGTAGGTGTCGTGGATGTATTTGCGACGAAATTGTATTCTGATTGGTTGTGGCTGACTAATTTGTATGTGTGTGTAAACCAACTAAAATTTTCTACCGAGCCCTAGACCGCGTTTTACCCAACTGTTCAGTAATCTTTATCTAACGTTTCATATATTTTACATTTATATGCATTAAAATTTCAACTACGAAGTACAGTATTAATTAACCATCTGCCTTGACTAGCGTATCCCCACTTTGTAATCTGCACCACGTGACCACCTCACCGATACTAAGTACATGAGTGTTCGTGCAAGAGTTTCGGGATCGTATCCATTAAAAAAGTGCATGGGCCCCCTGAATAACATATTTTCTTAATAATAAATAAATGATTAATAAAAAGTATTAAAAATAAGGTATCAGTATTAAAGTTTAAGTATATTCATTAAAATTGCTTCAAATAGGAGAAAAAATGACAGATTTATAATATGAAATCATCATGTGGAACATACCCTTAAGAAGGAAACGTCCAAGTGAACAAAATACCTTTAAGTGGAAGAATTGTTGACAATTCATTTAATTTAAGGTAGCGTTGTTTATTAAAACGATTTTTTGCAATATTTCATGCAATTTTTGCGCCTAAAAGGTCATATCGCATTCTGCAATAGTAGCAAGGAGAAGTTATGTTTTCGTGACAGGTAAGGAAGAAAGTAATACAAAAAATTTAGAATTTTGTAATTTGTAATTTACTATCCTTCTTAAATTATTCAGGTTATAATTTTTATCAAATTTATTAAATTTTTTATTGATTATGAAAAGCAATGCATTCTTCTTTGCATAAATGTACGTCGCATTCTTCACACATGAAAATTGTTCTTTTGATTACTCCTTTCATTTTGCAGACTCGACATCTTTTATGATTTGTAGTTTTTTTTTATCAAGTGATCAAGGGAACTTTGAACAAAATTGCTTCAAAGTGGATAAAAAGTGACAGGTTTATGACACGAAAATCATGTGGAACATAACCTCAAGAAGCAAACGTCAAATTTAACAAAATACCTTTGAGTGGAAGAATTGTTCAAAATTCATTTAATTTGCATTTAATTTAAGGTGACGTTGTGTATTAAACGATTTTTTTTGTGAAAAATGAAATGAGTAATCAAAAGAACAACTTTCATATGTAAAGAATGCGACGTACCTTTATGCAAAGAAGAATTCTCGCTTATCATAATCAATCAAAAATGTAAGTACTTTAATACAAAATAAAAATCTAAATAATTTAAGAAGGATAGTAAATTAAAAATGAGAAAATTCTAAATTGTTTGCATGATTTTCTTCCTTACCTGTCACGAAAACATAACTTCTCCTTCGTACTATTGCAGAATATGAAATAACCTTTTAGGCGCGAAAATTGCATGAAATCTTACAAACAATCGTTTTAATACACAATGTCACCTTAAATTAAATGTAAGTTAAATGAATTTTCAACAATTCTTCCACTCAAAAGTGTTTTGTTCAATTTGACGTTTCCTTCTTGAAGTTATGCTCCACATGATGGTTTTCGTATCATGAACCTGTCACTTTTTATAGAATTTTAAGCAATTTTCTTGCATATTCTTCAACTTTAGTACTGATACTTCATTTTGAGTATTTTTTAATAATAATTTATCAATTATTTTTAAAGTTTCTACCGTGGGACACTTGTGCCTCTCGAAATAGCTATAAGATATAGCTCAACTATTTTTCGTTCAAATTCCTTACTGATTCTGTAGCACCGGGTTTACTTTACTCTGGCATTAAAACGCACTGCACTGCACTAAACTAGCTTGTCAAATACGCTGCGGAATTGTATGCGCTACATCCTGCACTATTTATTAGTAGTTTTATTTCTGAATATTCTTTCATATAAACATATTTGAATGAGGTGGCCAATCATTGGAGGGTGGCCAACCATTGTACCGATTACCCTATGCAGTTGTCAACTGTTTTTTTTTTTCATTGTGCAACGCTTTGGTCCACTTCTGAATCAAAGTGTTGCACAATAGGTAAAATCAATACTTTTGGAAGCAATTGAAAAGTTTTTTTTGTTGCTATTGTGAGCTTGAGGTGAATCTGAATATAAATTGATGAATATGACATTTTTGGTACTTTCGCATCACCTACTATTTACCACTCAATAATCTTTAAAAGCGTCATCAATTTAATTAAAATGTCCTGATTAAATAATAATCAGGCATTAAATTTATTTTCCCCTGTATAAAGAGAATTGGATATTAGGCTAAAGTATGTGACAGATGCCGCTGATAGTTAATTTTATTATCAAGCTGTTTTCAAGATTGTTTTAAATGTGGCGATAACCCATTCTACTGTCAGTTAAGCTTCTTGACATATATTTTTAGTAAATACTAATTGTCCACAGTCAATCGTTATCTATAGGTATTTCTCTTAATTATTTTCTCAATAAATCACTCAAGAAAATTAGAACCTATAACTTGAAAAGAAGTGAAGAGAATGTTCGCAACAAGTTTGTATAACTGCATCCTGGATACATACAGCAAATACGAATTTGAGATGGGATTGAAGTGATATAAATAGACGACACAGGTAGATATTGTATTGATTATCTCCTTCATCTATCTTCTTCTCCATTACGATATTCGCATTACCGCTAGAGTTCTCTATTATACTCATCGATTGGCTCTCCCTTATGGAATCTCTAACGCGTTATAAGGCATGAAGGTATAAATGTATAAAGGTACTTGCCCGATCCCGTTAACCAAGCTGCACAACGAATGGCTCACGTATCGGCATCTCGTTTGCAAAATGGCTATCATTTTCCAGTGAAATTATCGTTTGCTTCCAAGAGATCTGCGAACAATTGTTGCTACTTTTTGATAAGGACTCGAATACATCTTAATCGCTCAAAGAAATTGATGGTTAGATGTTTATCCTCAATTATGATAACGCCTTAGGACGAGCCTTAGGATAAATGGAGATAAATCAATCGTTTCTAAGTGTTATGGGTTACTTGGAAATAACCCTGACATTTTTTCGAAAATACAGTCTTCACCAGGCAACTCTTCCCCCATTCGCAATAATCACCAGGGCATCTCTTCCCTCATTGATGTCCAAGTTTGCCATGCACATGTCTTGCCCGCGCATTTCTTCCCCACATAATGGCATTAAGAGTAAGTATTCCCTAAGCAGGTCTTCCACGGGCATATCTTCCCCAAAAAAATATTAAGTGAGAATAGTGAGGGGAATAGACGCCCTGGAAAGACCTGCCCGGAGAAAACTTGCCCATCCATGACTTAATATTTTTCTGGGGAAGAAATGCCCGGCGAAAACTTGTTCGTCGCAGCCATTGTGCGCGTGAATCGATGCCAATATTATACCATGGAGAAGAGATGCTCCATAATCCTCAGCATGAGGTACTCCCGTTATATGTGGGCAAGTGATACCCAGGGAAGACATGCCCATAGAATACTTTGACATCAATGGGGAGAAGAGATGCCCTGATGATCGTTAGAAATTTAGGAAGAGTAGCCCAATCAAGGACTGCGTTAGTTGACAAGAAGAAAAAAGGAGGGAATTGTTTAATTTAATAACAAAGATTTACGAATTTAATTGATATCATGCAGGTCTTACATTAAACAATTTTTTTTATTTGTGTTAAGGAAATCACTTCCATTTTAGTTAAAATGCAATATATGCCACATATTTTTGAATTCTTATTTTGATTCATAAAATTATAAATTAATATTTTTGTTGATCAGAATATAACAGCTTTAATAATTAAATTTGTAGGGGTCAGCGCGGCTCAGACGGTAAACTGCACGATTCATATTTTGGCACAGCAGATTATTTAAAGTCTTCAGTCACTCTGTTACAGGTTCACATCCGAATGGAGAGAAACGAGACTAAACGTTCCTGCGAATGATTTTAGTTCTCTTTCAAGGATCTATATTGTGTTCTATTGAATATTCCATTTAAATAATTGCATTTTTATGGTATAACAATATCTACTATAGCCATTCTTTTCCTGTACTTTAAACCAGCTCAGACATAATTCACATACTTCAGCTATACTTAAAAGCTATATATCAGCCATACTTTGACTGAACATCATCTATACTTTAGCTTTGCTTCAGTTATACTGCAGCTATACTTCTCTGATATACTTTAGCAACACTTTCCCTATACTTAAGCCATACATCGTAATACTTTAGCTATATTTGAGTTATACATCCACTATACTGCATGCAAATATCCATGAAGTATGGGATCGTCTCATTTGCCACACTTTTACGATACTGTCTGAGACATCACTTCCAGATGTTTTTCTAGATCAATCCCATACAAACATTCTTTTACCCGGGAACTTTTTGAATAAATTTTTTTCATTTAATGCAGGAAATATTTATATAAAATTCGTTGACTTTTAGAATCCTGTTGCACGGCTGCCTGTTGAATCGCAAAAGATGTACAAACGGACAAAACTAATACTCCACCTCGTAGAACCGACGTGTAATTTAGTAATGAAGACCATGTGTCATTTGGACGGGCGTACTAAATCACAGGACATGGATTGGGTTTTGTCTCCTCCAGATGTGACCCAGTAGTACTTTCTGCTAATTTGCTGTTCGCACCAATCTTCGCCCCTTGTCCGCAATCGAGTGAGCCCTTGTATTTAACGAACCTTCATGAGATCCTCTTCCCAATCTGCCAGATCGACTTCTCGTATGTACAACTTCATTCATTCTTTTCCGAAAATACGTTATTTCGCTTGAAATCGTTCAATATTCAGTATTTATACAATTGAATTATTGGAAAATGATCCTCCTTTAATTACAATCTTGTTTCTTAATTTGGAATCATTAATATAATTTTATTTAAAACTCGAATTTTATACCAGACCAATAGTGGAACAAAATGCACTTTTTTCATTAAAAATGATCTATAGTATGCTTTTTTTGTCCGATTTGCAATTTTTTAATATGAAAGAGTGATCTTTGTGACATATGAACGTTATATATCATCCCTATATTTGTGGGGCGGGCCCCCCCCTACAGAAGTTTGGAAAGGGCGAAGAAGATGGCCGATCACGCTTTTGAATTCTTTGGAATTCTAAACATTTAGGATGAATTCCAATGAATTCAAGCTTAATTCTAACAAGTTTGAAAGTTCATCTCCAGAAAAATATGCCGGAATAGAAAATAAAAGGACGCACCTATTGAGCACCTCTCCTTATTTTGTCAAAGAGAGTACGTTATTTTGGTTACTACGGTTCTGAGGTACTTATCCTCCTGGCAAAGGTTACAGGATTTGACCCGGGGAGAAATGTAACGATTCCCTTTTGCCCTTCTGCATATAATCCTGCGATTTGTGATAACAAAATAAACTTAAGTAATAGGTACTGCTCTCTTTGGAAGAGAAAAATATGCCGCAAGAGAATACACAACGCGTTTCAAAATATAATCACTATTTGTATAAACAAACTGAATGAACAATTTTAAAATTTAGGTGCTTTCTTTTTCGCAAACCTGTCTTACTGAAAAGCATTATCGAAGATGCCCAAATGAAAGATCTAGTTGACTATTAATAGTTTTCATTACTATAAACAAATTTTATTAACAAAAGTACATTTTTGTATTTTGGTAGAGAGATTTTCATATTTTCGCACATAATCATTATTTTTTTCGCTTATCTGCCTTAAAATGCGTTATTAGAGATGGTCAACTAAGAATTATTATTCAATGTCAACAATTAACATTGTTATAATCAAACATCAATAAAAGTAGTTTCTTGTATTTCTTTTCAGAAATGTTTTTAGTTTGATGTAATGTAAATAAAAACAACATTTATATAAAGAAAGATAAGAAGGTAAGCCGTTGCTGAAGGATAAAAAATTATTTGTTAAATAATGTAACATGTTTCATACTTTGAGTAAAAATATAATAAATGAACGGAAGAAGATTCTAAAATCGCCCAGTTCCGTTCACTGTGAAATATAATGCACTAATGTTTTTTTATTGCAAATGAGAACAAAATTCTTGGCAGCAGATCTTTTTGAACGAAAAAAGTGGATTAGTCCGACTGTGCCCCGCGTTTGCGGTTTTCATGCTTCCAATTTTCCGTACTTTTCTAGTTCTTCCTGTTATTTTCATCGGATTCCGGATGCACCGCCGAAATAAAAAGGGGATGCTTCCCCTTCGAAATCGTAAACCATCTTTCCTCCCTCCTTCCTTGGTTTCAGAAGTAAAAAAGATTAAAAGTATCTGAGGGAGAGGTCAGTTGAAGGGAGAGGGTGGGACCTCGGCACGAGCCCGTTTTTTCAACAGCTGCGACCAAGTTCAAGATAAATGAGTGCAATGCCGAAAAAAAGACATACATATAACGCATGTACCTAATCGAAGAGAGAAAGCAAGAAAGAAAGAAAATAAGGGCACGAGAGAGGACAGAAAGCATGGGCGTGTATATATGCTCTTCCTCTGGGATTCAAGTTGCACAATGGAATTATGCTCTACGGTATTGGTACGTATTCTATGGACGATATATATGCGGTGTAGCCATGGTATGTTGGATATGCCCGCTATGCCGGGGCCATGTTCTGGTTTTGATCCGTGCGCCCGATAAGATCGCCCTTTGTTACCAAGACTCGTGCCTTAGCTTGGGGTTCCGAAAGCAACAGTGAGGACTTCTCCCATCTTTTTTCCTCAGGGGTATCTTCTCTCTTTTCTCTCATGCAAAGATCATATGACATTGTCAGCACTGTCAACATCCCTAATCCACGGAAATATGGAAATCAATAAGTATGATATGGGAATCCAATTTTTTACAAGGACGAGTTCACTTTGGGCGTGAATATTTCGGAGAAGAAAAATCGCTTTAAAAAACTGTAAACTGCACGTGAATGTGTCTTCACTTCTTCGTCGATTACATGATTTTCGGTTATTGTGGAAAAATCTGGTAAAGAACTTTCATCGTTAGTTTGCCGAAAAACAGCGAAATAAGGCGCTTCAAGTACACAGGTCAACTTTGAGAAGCTCCTGCAGTAGTACGCGAGATAATTTTTTTTCTTGTAAACTACTTTATAGCCATGTTTATGAGAATATTTAATTTTTTGAAACACATATAAGTTCTTAAGGCTTTGAAGAATAAGGGAAAATTTTTCTTAGAGTTTTCATGGCAAAATTGACAATACAGGTGCATCTCAAAGTTGAACTGTGTACTCGAAGCGCCTTATTTCGGTGTTTTTCGGCAAACAAACGATGACAGTTCCTCACCAGATTTTTGCACAATAAGCGCAAAACACGTAATCGACGCAGAAATTAAGACACATTTACATGCAGTTTACAGTTTTTAAAGCGATTTTTCTTCTCCGAAATATTCACGCCCAAAGTGAATGGACTACATGAAAAAATCAGAGAGTTCTTGGCTGCAACGTAGTCCTTGGATAGTGATGTAAAATAGAAACCTGGCTGCCCAATATGTCACATCAAGCACACTACTCTCATAAGATACCTTGACTGCATTATAAAAATGTACCCGTGACTGATGATATATACCGGGTCGTTCAAAAATAGAACATATTTGCCTTGTACGTATTGTGCTGTAACCATCTTAAGTCTGAAGTTTTCTTTTCAATGCATCTTTATATCCCAAAAATCTACTGCTGAAATGGGACTGAAGACCTCCTAATTTTTTATTTTTTTTAATGTATGGTTGAAGAAAAGGTGGTCCTACAAAATATTAATTATATCTTATCTT
The DNA here is from genome assembly GCA_932074435.1 of Andricus kollari. NCBI lineage: Eukaryota > Metazoa > Arthropoda > Insecta > Hymenoptera > Cynipidae > Andricus > Andricus kollari. Next base: position 26,211 of record CAKNWW010266331.1, read on the forward strand.
CTGAACATTTTTACAAGTGCACATAGGATTTACGTACTTTATGTACCAAAAAAGTACTGCTGAAATAGGATTAAAGTACCACAGAACTTCAAAATCCGTCCTGTTTCAGCAGAATTTAAAAACAAGTACCAGGAAAGTCCCCATAATTTTTTCGTTTATTTTTATAGACACAAATAAATGTCACACGGAGAAAATGTGTTCATTAAAATTTACCCAATTAGTTAGGTAAATGGAGGACAATACTGCATTTAGATAAAGTTTACAATTATTTTAGGACATATTACAAAACAGAACTGTAAATAATACAAAAGAGTTATGTAAAATTTCAATCCCAAAAGTGAAAATTCTGATATGCAATAATTGATGTACGGGTTGTATTATTTTCATATCAGTATATTATAAAATAACGCAAATGATTGTAAATTTTTATCAAATGGATGATATAAAGTTTACTTCTGTGTGATATTAACTATTCACTTAAAAGAAAGTATAGATTGCAGAATTTTTAAAGAGATTTTCACTTTCATTAGGAGAGGAATCACACAACAGTTGTGTAAAATGAGAGTCGTTAGGGACGTCCGCATTCTCAGGGCTGAAGATTGAAGCCAAGTCCCCCGTACACACTTTAACATTTTTAAGTTTCGGTTTATGTTGTAGAATTTGAGAAAATATTCAAATATATAGACTATCCTTCTCTCTCAGTAGATAATACTTATTAAGTCACTAAATTAAAGTAGAATTATTTAAAAATTGACGTATAAAGATGTGGGTGATGAAAAAACATCGGACTGCACTGGACAACTGACTTCGAACGTCGAGGCGGGAGATCCCCGAAGACTTATGTTTGGAAACAAGGTTGAATTTATAACGAAGAAATATGAATTTTATGCCTGAATAATTTAATTTCTCATAAAAGAGAAATTTTTTTTAACAAAATAAGTGAATTTTAATCTTGAAAAGATCAATTTTCTCGTGAAAATGAAGTAGCTACCTTTTTCATTGTAAAAATT
>CAKNWW010266332.1:0-11318 GCA_932074435.1 Andricus kollari
TATAATTCAAAACAAGAATAATCGCAAAAACTGATTAATATTTGTTTCTTTTAGCATTAACTAAAATATACCTCTGTTTTCGCATCACATTTTCACCTGTTTTGGGAATCCAACCGTTGCGGATCCCTAGAAAAATCAAAAAAAGGGTGGAAAATTCAAAAGTTAAACCATTTTGTGAAAAATTTGACTGTTTTTTTTTAATGCGTTTAGTTTCTGTTTACAAAAATACTTCTTATACAAATTTTAACTCGTTCAAAAATGGAGCAAAGAACTTTTTTTAAATTCCGTTAGAAATCTTATTTAATAACGTGTCAATTGAGCCCTGATGGAACTATTTTGACCTTTTGGAGAGAATTTACTGCGTGAAATTTTTTGTTTAAAATCCAAGAATTTCTCGAACTTTACACCTCGACTTCAACTTGTAGCATGAACTAGAAAAGTTGTAGAAAACATCTCAAATTTATACCACTTAGGCTTTGGAGTCTTATCTTTAGTTTGAGCTAATTATTAATTAAACTAAATTAGTTCTAGAAATTTGCATTTCACCTTTTTTCTCACGAGACACGTAATGAGAATGTGTTCGTTCAAGCCAAAGGAGCTTTAGCAAAAGAGAATTCACAATCTCTAAATTTCAATTCTCGATGGTTTGACCTTTAATTTCAATTTTCCGATGATAAAATACTATGAAAAAGTTGAAAAAATAGAAAACATAAGAAATAGGATATCTTAATAATACGAAGACATGGTTTCACATTTTTAACTGTATTGGAACAATAAGAAGGCCCTACTGAGAAACTGTTAACTTAACCTACTCTCTTTCCATTTTCAAAATATTGACTTCTGATTATTCAAAAAAAGCTATAAAAATTTTTTAGAATCTCTGAATTAGAATAAGTCAATATAGGATCAATATCGATCAAAATATTAAATAATTGTACTTATTAAGGATCCCTCATACGATACTTTATAACAGAGTTCTGCTTTCGAATTTCACAATTTTTTCCCGTTGTATTAGGATGAACTTGAGTTTCGTGAAAGAACAAATACCTGAAGTGAAGTTTTCAAGCTAAAAATTCGAATGTTTCAGAAAAACGTTAACTTTTAAACTGGAAAAGCAAAATTTTCAACAAGAACGATAACTTTTCTACAGTAAAAGATGAATTTTCAATTTGGTATGACGGATTTTTAACAAAACAGTTGCATTTTCGATCAAAAAAGATGACCTTAACACAATATTTCAATTGCACGCTAAATAATTATACTTTTTTTTAAATATTGGAATGAATTTTTTTACCAAATAGGTAATTTTTTAACCAACAAAAAAAATTTGCAAACAAGGAGAATAATTTTCTACCAAAAGATGAATTTTTATTAGAATCGTTGAATTTTCAACTAAAAAAAAATGGTTTTATAGCCAAACATGGAATCGTTAAATTTGAAGTTTAAGAATTGAATTTTAAACGAATAATTAACTTAATTTTTAACAAAGTAGTCAAATTTACAATAAAAGAGGTGCATTTCCAACAAACTAAATTAATTTCTTATCCAAACAGATAAATTAGAAAAAAAAAAATTAATTTTTTAACAACTTGTCGAATTTTTAACTTATAACGGGTACATTTTTAACCAAAGATGAAATAGCTACATTTTTTATTTGAAAAAACATAATAATTTTTACCAAGAAAAGTGAATTTCCAATAAAACAATGAATGTACCATTTAAAAGAATTTTGTATGATTTCCAGAAAGGTCAAGGGATTTTTAGTGATATTTACAAAATAAGTTAAATTAAATGAAATCTCAAGAGATTTCTAGCGATTCCAAAGGTTTCCAGGGATTTCGAAAAATATTTGAAAAATAAGTTCAATTAAATGAAACTTAAAGGGATCCTTAGCAATTCCAATGCTTTCTAGGGATTTCAAAGATTTCCAGGGATCGGAACGAGTTTTCGCAGATAACTTTAATGAATAAGTTCCATTCAATTCTCTTTTTAACATATTTTAAATAATTTTTACTTATTTTAATGGAATTTTACGAGTTCCAAAGGAAATATTTGAAGGTATTTTAAGGTACTTCAAGGAATTTGAAAAGATTTAAAAAATTGCAATGGATTTCAAAGACCTTTGTAGGCTTCTCAACAATTTCTAGGGATTCTCAACGAAATTTCAAGGGACTCTTGACGATTTCAAATATTTTAAGCAATTTTAAGGTATTTTAAATAATTTTCCCAGATTTAAAGGACTTTATTCAATCTCAAAGGTTTTCAAGAGATTTTCAGGGATTTAAACGGTATTTTAGAGAATTGTAATGAATAAGTTTGATTTAACCTAAATATTCAAGGGATTTCAGGTCACTTTTACAATTTCAAAAGGAAAATTTTCACCAGATTTTGAAGGATTTTAAGAGATATCTGGAAAATAAGCGAATTTAAATGAAAATTTAAGGGATTTATAGCTATTCCAAAGATTTCTAGGTACTTCAAAGATTTTCGGAGATTGGAACGAGTTTTTGTAGAGAAGCTTAATAAATAAATTCCATTCCCTTTATTTTCTGCATATTTGAAATAATTTTTAATTATTTTGATGGATTTTTACGATTTACAAATGAAAGATTTTAAGGTATACTGTATTCCACAGAATTTCAAGAGATTCCAAAAATTTCAAGCGATTTTAAAGACTATTCTACACTTTCCGAAAATTCCAGGGGTTTTTAAATGAGATATCAACGGATTCTTAACAATTTCAAATATTTTAAGGGTTTTTAAAGAATTTCACAAGAGTTAAAGGATTTTATTGATCCACCAAGTGTTTCATGGGATTTCCAGAGATTTTCAATGAAAAGATTTAAACAGACTTTACAGGATTCCAAATGATATCAAGCGATTTAGAAAATTTTAGGCGATTTAAAAGAGTTTGGGAAAATTTCGAAAGATTTCTAGGGACTTTTGGAGATATTTGCAAAATAAGTGAAATTAAGTGAAATTTCAAGGAATTCTTAACGGTTTTAAATATTTTAAAGTACTTTCAGGTTTTTTGAAGAATTTTACAAAGAGTTTAATTCAATTTATTTTCAAGGGATTTCCACAGATTAGAACATTTTTAAGGGACCTCAAATACTTATTTCGGATTTCCATAGATTTGAGGGGATTTCTAAGGGACTTTGGAAAATGAATTAAATTAAATTTTGAGGGATTCTTAGCAGCTGCAAATATTTTAAGGGATTTTAAGGAATTTCATGTAATTTTGTAAGATTTAAAAGATTTTATTAAATCTCCAAGTATTTCAAGGTATAGAATTTTTTCTTGCTTGACTGCCTGTTTAGTTTAAGTCATCAACTCATTTGTCAAAAATCGGAATTTTTTCCTCAAATTAATTTTTTCAAGCTGAAAAGTTAGCAATACTATTTTCTTGTCGAAGATTTATCACTTTGATTAAAATTTCCTTTTTTCTTTCGTTACAAATATTTTTTTGAAAATTTGTCTTTTTTGTTTGTATTCAACTATTTTTAGTTTCAAATACAAATATTTTCTGATTGAAATACCAACTATTACATTTTTCGTTGAGAATTTAACTTTTTTTGGTTGAAAATTCAACTGCTTAGTTTAATGTGAAACCACTTTCTCAAAAATTCATTTTTTTGTTGATGATTTATCACTTTGGTTGGATTAATGTTTGGTTTTATTAAATAATTTTTTATTTTTGCAACTTTGAAATCGTCAAAGATTGAAAACTTTTGGATGTGTTCGTTATGCACGTTATTTTTCAATTTGTTGGAAACTTCTCAGCTGAAGTAAACTTGAATTAAAGCGATGATGAATCAGAAGAATAATTTCGCAGCAAATTATATTTTAACAGGGGCAATTTCTGACAGGAAGCCCAGCAGCTTTGCCCCGATTGTAATGTCTTCCTTATCAGATTAAATAGCTTAATCATTTCAAGTTCTCAACCGATCCTTTTAACTTTTTTTCCAAGATTTGAAAATTCTGTGTACAGCTATTCGTAGTACTAAAAAATACGAACAACTTTACCTCGTAACTTTTTTCGAAAAAAAAACAGTGTTACAGCATCTACAAAATTAAAAAAAATAAACAAAAATGAGAATTCAATGTCCAACAACGCAGGATATGAAAAAAAGTCTGGAGAAGAAAAACGTGGAAAAATTTTTCTCGAAAAAGCGAAGAATCAAATTTTGATCGTACAAAAAAATTATCAAAAGTCCAAAATTCCATTTTGTGGTCAAATTATATGATACCTAGCTGACATCGGACGTAGCACGTTATGATAACTAATTTTCTGATTCCTACCTTCATTCTAGCCCACAATAATCTGGGAGATACAAAATCATAATCTTTGAGATGCTGTCTTGCCTTTTCATTCATGATCAAACCAACCCCTTGACTACCATGTGATTTACTATCTACTCCTATGTTTCTACTTTTGCATCCCTGTTTCTTAGTCTCAGGTGCATATAAAATATCTAGCTTCCTTACGTGCATATTTTCTTGTAATTCCCTTATCTTAAGATCATTCACCGCTCTAGCATTTCAAACACCCAGTCTTCATTCATTGCCTAAAACTCGACCTTTACATTTACCGTGTGGATGCATTTCGTCAATCAAAGTTTCTGTCCATTCCGAGGCTGTTTTATTGTTGGTGTTATTAATTCCTTAGATTGTACACCCAACTACCACCATCTTATGCGCGAAATTTATTTTGCGAGTTGAAATCATGTCCAAGTTAAGTAGTGATTCGTCGTATGGTGGAGAGTCTAGTTGTAATGTCAGTCCCACCAAACTTCGGTTACTGAGGGGGGTGAGGACAGGGAATGAAATTGAAAGAGTCGCAATTGGTTGGTGTTTTATGCTGAGAAGGTCACCAATCTCCAGGCATGCCACCAAAAACAATATATTCTTGGTTCGGCGTGCGAACAAATTTACGATAATCTACTGGCATTCGAATTCCTTTATCGGCTTGAAAAACGTATCTTTGAAACTTGAATCGCCGGTTCTGATTTTTCTCGGGATTAATCCGAATAAATCCACGTTGTCCAAGTGCATATCCTAGTACTTTATGAGAAGCGGGCCTGCCTGAATGAGACTTAAGCCTGGCATGAAGAGGATTCTACTGAGGAGAAATCCGGTCAGGTGAATATTGTCTGGCACAAGAAGAAGAACCAGGATGGCATTTGCCATTAGGATTTCATTCGGACTCCAGTGAATCGTAACTGGCTAAAGCTTTGATAAAACTGTTTGAAAAAATTGGATGATTTTTTCCTACTGGACAACACCTTATTTCATCTGCAGTCAAATTATCAACTGCGCCGCTTATTACATTTATTTTTATTCGCGAACTGCCTTCATCTGTCCTATATATTCCATGAAGAGTTTCACTATAATCCAATATTGCGAAAACCTCACCACTAGATGTTGATAATACAATATATTCTTGGTTTGGTTTAAGCACATAGTTCGTATGCTCTATTCGCATTTGAATCTGTTTATTGGCGGTAAAGACGTATCTTCGAAACTCAAATTGCTGGTTCCGATTGGTGCTAGGAATAAGCCGAACATAGCCAAGTTCTTTTATTGCACATCCAAGTAATCCAGGGGAATGTTGTCTGTCAGAAGGAGAAGAACCAGGGTCGCGTTTGCTATCAGGATTGCATTCAGACTGTAGTGAATCGTAATTTTCTGAAGTTTTGATAAAATTTTTCGGGAAGATTGGTTGACGTTTGCCTACTGGACAATATCTTTTTTCATCTGGGGTCAAATTATCAACTTTGCCGCTTATCATATTCATTTTTACTCTCGCACGAACTCTATTTGCCGAATATATTCCACTAAGGACCCCGCTATGCTCTAATATTGCCAAAATGTCACCATTGCGTGCTGATAATACAATATGTTCATGGTTTGCCACTGGAATGTAGTTATTATCTTCCCTTCGCAATCTAATTGGATAACAAGCAGGAAAAACGTATCTTCGAAATTCGAATCGCAGGTTCTGATTTGTGCGAGGAAGAAGCCGAATGTATCCAAGTTGTTCAAGTGCATATCCAAGTACTTTAGGAAAAGGTGGCCACCCGGGAGGCGACCTGGCCTTGGCATGAAGCGGATGCTCCTGAGGAGAAGTGCGGTTAGGTGAATGTTTTCTGTCAGAAGGAGAAGTACCAAGGTTACCTTCGCTATTATGCTTTGATTCAGACTGTAGTGAATCGTCATTTGCTAAAGCTTTAATGAAATTGTTGGGGAAGATTGGGTGACGTTTGCCCACTGGACAATATCGCATTTCATCTGGGGTCAAATGATCAATTTCGCCGTTTATCATATTTATTTTCAGTCTCGCATGGACTCTATTTGAAGAATATATTGCACGAAGAACACCGCTATGCTCTAATATTGCAAGAGTGTCACCATTGGATGATGATAATACAATCTGTTCTTGGATTGGCAAGGGAATGTAGCTATTTTCTTTCGTTTTCAATCTAATTGGATAACAAGCAGGAAAAACGTATCTTCGAAATTCGAATCTTATGCTCTGATTTATGCTAGGAATAAGCCGAATGTATCCAAGTTGTCGAAGTGAATATCCAAGTACTTTAGGAGGAGGAGGCGACCTGGCCCTCACACGAAGAGTATGCTCCTCGGGAGTTTTAGATATACGCCGAGAATCAAGGGAATCTCTGCTTGACTGCGAACTCAATTCTGCGAAAAGGAAGAGAGAATTCATTTTCCTATTTGAACAAATTTCAAAAAGAGCTTGAAACATTATCTTTGTTCATGCTATAAAATACTTTAAAATTATAATAAAAGAATTTTTTAAAGAAAAGTTGTGCCGTAGAACTGTCGGGTGGGAAATGGTTGAGGCTCGCTGTGTTTGAATTCAGCAGAACACATTTTTTTGTTTCTATTAGTCAAATTTATTCTGAATTCGGTTCGAGTTGATATTTCGTATTCCATACAGATAGACACAAGTGTAAATAAAAGACTTAATTTTATGTGGTAAAAAATTTTGGATTGCTAACCGTAAATTTTCCTTTATACACGAAAATTCTATTTCTAAGAAGTCTGTGTACTCCAACGGCGAAATAAATGCTATAAATAATAATTTAATTACCGCTATCTCAACTGTCGCTGAAAAGTTACATTTACCTGCAAAGCCTAAATGGCGTACTCTAGGGAAAAAACGTTGGGATGATAAAAAATGTAGAGTCAGGCGCCTTACGCTTAGACAATTTTTAAATATTTTTAAAAGGTCAGTTTTTCCGATTCGAAGGGGCAAAATGCCTGAAAATAAACTAATCTTTTCTGTAGTTACGTAAGCCCAAGAAGGGTCAATACAAATCTTCACTGATGAATTCAATTAAGAGGGTCTTACTTCGTTCGCTAAGGTGACTTGTGGAATCTTTCAAGGAGAAATCCTTAGACCTCTCCTTTTTACGCTTTTCATATATAGTATAGAAGAGTACTTAAGAAATCACGGTATGCATGGAATTTCAATAGAGCACTTACTTGAGGTTATCCTGCTTGCTTATGCGAATGATACAGTCTTATTTGCTTACTCTCAGGCTGAGTTACAAGTGAAAATGAATCTTATAGCGCAATATTGTGTAATCATTTTGTCAATGGTCAGCGAAGCAAAATCAAAAATAATGGTATACCGCCAAGGTCGGCCATGTGAATAAAAATTCTTTAACGCACAGACTCAGCTAGAAGTGGTGAGCGAATTCGGCTACCTCGCTGTTAACACATTAGATTCGGGTCTTTTTTATAATGAGTTTATAAAAAGAATGTCTGCTGCGAATACAGCTATGGATGCTGTTTGAAGAATTTTATTTGCATCTAAATCTAAAGCCTGGCAAACTAAGACTACCCTTTTTCGTAGCCTCACGCTTAGTGTTCTTTTTTACGCAATAGGAGTTTGGGCACAAGGTACATTGAGTCAGTCGACAGATTACCGTCCTTTTTCTTTAAGAAAATACTAGGCTTACCAACATAGACGCCAAATTTCGCCCTCTGTTTAGAGATAGGTAAATTACAGTTATCTCGCGACATCTTCAAGTCAGCGCTAAGATGCTTGTCACGATTGCTGGGTATGCCTGATGATAGGTATCATAAAAGATGCTTTCTTAAATTGAAGGCAATATCCTTAAAGCCTGAATAATGTCAGAAGTATAATATGTTCCCCAGGTCAAAAGTATGTTCATCCCAATGAGACGATTTTTATGTTCATAAGTTATAATATGGAGTTTTCGCATTAGACAATAAATGGTTGCAGTTAAAATCCAGAGAGGCGCGGGATAATATAATTGTGACGTTGGACAATAAATCATCGCATGATTATCCGTAGTGGAAATTGGCGGAGCCGATAGCATTTCTCGTTCGAGGAAACGAAGGCACTGCTCATTAGTTTTCTAAACTGTTCTAAAGGTACGAGATATTCTCGCAAAATTATAACCAGCACCATGCAGGATTGAAATGTGGCTTGCGTCAGACCAGGTAGCTAATGAAATTTTTCAAACAAGAAGTTTAATGAGGTGTTCTGAATGTGCAATCGTGGATTTAGACTGAGACTTTCGTTTTTTTTTTTAAATTGTGTTTCAGAGTTGTGATATTTTTTATTTGGCAATTTGCTTCTGTTTGTTCACTACTCTAACTTCACACTAAATCGTCTGGCCGCCGTAAATGTGATATAAGCCATTTCACAATCTAATACTGTTTCAAATTTATCCACGTGAATCATTTATATCATAATTTTTGGCCGCTATTTCTAGCATTGAAGCATTTTACACCTGGGATAATTTGCACCCGAGAACGGAGCGACAATTGCAATTTTCCTCAGCGCCCATCAACGAGATCGTCTGAACGTAAATTAAGCAATGAGTACCTATTTCAACTGCAAGCGATAAATCACATCTCTTGCATTTTATAATTTCTTGCCATATTTGACTGTCAGAATTTTAACTAATTTCAGTTTTATGGAATTCCTTTGTTTGGCTGTGTGTGTTTCAGGTTTTATACGTTTCTTATTGAATTTTGATCTGATCCTATCAATCGATTTGTTCTTAACACACGTATTCATTGTGATTACTAAAATAAATACTCGATGACTTCAATCTCATGAATCATGCTTTCACGTTTCAAACTACTTTTTATTTAAATGTAATTTTTGAGAGATCTGGATAAAATTTGGAGAGAAGTAACTTTATTTGAAATTAAGACTAGATTCTATTTTAAAGCCAATTGCATATCAATGTTGGATAATATAAAAAGAAAGTTAAAATAGTAACGAAAATAAGAAACCGGTACACTAAGTAATTCGGGCCAAATGGGGCTGGCCTTGCATTCTGTTTCACTGGATGAAAACATGAATGTTTTCTATATAACTTTTCTGACTATCTCTGGCGTTCTGACTATGAAAGATCCCTCCATACAAGTAGTCTTCAAGTCTTCCCACAACCTAAACTCTACCCGAACTTTCAATCACATCTGCATCTTAGATTACCAATTTATATGACTTCTATTATTGCTCAACTTAGATTTCTAGGCTCTTTCAGGGGTTGTATACGTTTTATCATTTATTAGCTATTCATTCTACCGACTCAGACTCAAGAATATCAATTATGGTTCAGGCACCAGCCATACAAATTACAATAGTCAGTATTGGCATTCTACGTCCCTTAGATTCTACAAATCTACTTCATTCTATTCTGCTGTTGATACTGGCTCCATATGCTTACTTTTTGTTTGTATTTATATCTTATATTGTTACTCATTTGTAACGATCTTAGGTCGAAAACCAATTTCTTGAATAAATGAAATAATAATACTCTGCATTCGTTAAAAATCATCTAGAATTGTTATAAACTTCATCGAATTCTTTTAAATACTTTTAAATTTAAAAGACCATAATTCTTATTATTAATACACGTTAGTCGCTTCTAGATAACTTTAGTACCATTTTTGTTTAAAAATTACACAGCTACACAAAAAAAAAAGTGGTCTGTCCGGAAGACAAGACCCCCCTACCCTGATGTTTTCGGGGTCGCTGAATCCGAATCCGGGATCAGCGTAACGAAGTTGGCTAGTTTTTAAGGTCATTTCAAGGTCAAATGTCGACAGGGACGTGTGAGTGGGTTGAACCATAGTTCCTATATGTTTTTGGGATCGCTGAATCTGAATCCGGAGTCAGTTTAACCCCATCATGTTCGCTTCAAGGTCAATCCAAGGTCGAATGGTGATAGAGACGTGTGATTGGGCTGAACCATCATTCCTATATGTTTTTGGGATCGCTGAATCTGAATCTGGGGTCAGTTTAACTCCATCATGTCCGATTAAAGGTCATTCCAAGGTTAAGTGGGAACTGGCACGTGGAAATGGGGCTGATCCATGTCGATCATAGAGATTGGAAAAATCTTGTAGTTGTCGTTACATTTATGGTCCGCACTTCTTGGTAGTGTGGGGATCTTAGTCGCATCACTACAATGATCCTGACATATATAATATTCAATTATACCTTGCGTATAATTGTACATTATACAAAATCAACTTTGTCATTATAATAATGCCACCATGGGACCCACTAAAACCCACCACCCTTTCTCCTTGGCATTGCTCCCCCCGGAACCGCTTTCGCATTACTTCAGGGGGTGCCGTTTCTTTGCCTGCTAGGGCTTCTGCTGGTCTTCTTCTTTGTCTTCTACTTGTCCCAACCAAGATGTACGCATCGTCCTCAGTATGTGTGGTGGTACCGCACATCGGGCTCGTCGGCTTTCGACATCCTGGTTGGGGGTGATAGGTTGGACTGCCTCTCTATGCTGCTTCTCTTTTTCGCCGTGCCTCTCGGAACGTGAGGCATCTCATGGTCCCCGGAAGATGGTCTGTCCGGGGTCCTCCCTCTTTTCCAGCACACAGGTAACACTGTGTCCTGCTATTGCAGTCCGCAGCTCTGTGTCCTTCTTCGCCGCATCGCCAGCAACACTTTGTCCGATCTGGATCTTCGCATTTCGCTGCCAGGTGGCCATAGCCATGGCAGCGACAGCACCTCGTGGTCTCCGTCTTCTTGCGCACCCTGCAAGAAACCCACCCCACCTTCAGGTGTCCTGTTTTAATTAGCCTTGCGGCCAGCTCCTCACTTATCTCCACAAAGGCCTTCAGGGTTCCACTGTAGGCCTTTTTGTTATGCACACTCTAACGTCTACCAAGTGGTTCTGTTTAAAGTGTGCCCTGAGAGCCTCCTTTATCTCCTCCTCCTCCGTCGTTTCGTCGAGATCTAAGATCTCGACTTCGGTGTGGGGGAGGAGCTCGCGCACGTTTCCCCT
>CAKNWW010266338.1:0-13870 GCA_932074435.1 Andricus kollari
TATTTTGAAAACAACTCCAGAATTTATTTTTTATCTTTAAATGTCATTAAACGTTAAGTTTTACACAAGTTGAACTTATTCATAATTTATACACTTCTAAAATAATAATTAGAAACAGCCCCCACAAATAGAACTATATAAAAATCTTCTTAGTAATAAAAGAATGATAAAGTAAATGTACAAGGAAAGATATGATCGGAAATACGAAATAACTAATTTTTAATAAACAATTATATATTCAAGTGTGTAAAAAAGTTACACTTATATTCTCCTCTCAAATTATATACTTCGCTTTGAGGTTTTGCCTTGTCTTCTTAGCTTCTTAGTAATAAAAGAATGATAAAGTAAATGTACATGAAAAGATAAAATCGGAAACATCAAATAAATAATTTTCTATAAATAATTACATATTCAAGTATGTAAAAAAAGTTGCACAAATATTCTCCTTCCCGATCATATACTTCACTTTGAGGTTATCCCTCGTGCACGTCTCAAGAAAATGAGAAATTTACTAAGTCGTATGCCGTACAGTGTTCACTGTATATGCTGCTGTCAGGCAGACCCCGCCCGCTGCCGTGCAACCAATCAGAGCAATATACCGGATACCGACCTAGCGCCCGGCACCGGACATCTATACACAGCCGTAGTTAAAACACAGCGAATACAAAACCTGGTAGTACGTCACAGATGGTCACCCATCCGAGTGCTATCCACCTTCAAAGTGGCTTAACATCCGGACTCTTACCGAGTCGAGAATTACCGCCCAGCTAATGCCTCTTTTTAAACTCTAATATCAACAGACATTATAAAAATTATTTAGATCCCTGTTCGACAATCATCATACTTTGTAATCAATTTTAATATTAATTAGAGATTACACTGTTTAAAGAAACATGGCCTACGTTTTTGTGGAACGAGATATATCATTTCCAGAGTAGTTTTCTGTGCTTTGTTTTTTCGATATCTTGTACGGTTCCTGAGATTATAAAAAAATGTAAAAACACGAAAAAACATGGTTTTACAAAAAACTTTATATTTAACTGAATGTCATTTATTTATTAGTCAAATGGGTACCATTCTCTTCGTTTTTCGATGCATATAACATTTCAAAAAAGTTTATATTCCAACTGCAACTGTTCGAAAGATACATGGCAGAGAAGTTGTCTCTTTGTGAGAGGTACGTCTGTGCACGGAGCAACTTTGTACGAAGAGGGTGGGTGGTACAACTGTGCACGTCTAAATTTCGACGTGCACAGATGGGATCCTCCCACCTGTGCACATCAAAATTTAGACGTTCACAGATGGTACCCCGCCCCCCCCCCCCCCAACTGTGTACGTGTCAATTAATACCATCAGATTTTCAACTCACAAGTACAAGTGTGCAGATGGGATATTCCCAAAATGCAGATGGTACGTTCCCAACTGTGCGCGTCTCAATTATACAATCAGATTTTTCATTTTCAAGTCCACATGCACAGATGGTGCACTCCCAACTTGTATTTGTTTTCCGTTTAAAACATTTTTTATCATATGATTTTTGATTTTTCGAACAAAAATTTGACTCAACAGAATTTAAAAAACCTGAAGCGCTGGGTAAAAAACACATGACAGATTTGGATTCAGCACAGAAAAATACTCTGGAAATAATATACAATGTCATGCCATGAGCACATAAGTCATATTTTATTGAACAGTGTTAAGTATCGTACACATATTATGTAACGTGTTTTTCTTTTGTTTATATCGTTGTTTACCTTTTGACGCCACGGCAACTTTATTCTCATATTTATCAAATAAAAAAAATTGCGTTTCGTAATACATGTACACAATAATGAAAGATGAAATATTGAAACAGTAACGCAGTGTTTCTAGGTTATTCACAATTGTGTCAAACTCAACTTTTTGCAAATATATGAGTATTTATTGCAGTTTATGTACTTTTTCGAGTTTCCTAATATTCCCCTGGTTTCCTGTTTTAAGTAAAAGGATATAATGGCTACTCGGAATGTATTAATTCCGAATTTTCTTGATAGTGTATGATAATAAAAATCAAATCATAGTACTGGTCATAGTATCAGTAGATTAAGCATAGATTAGTATAATTCGGTATCATTTCCCACCTGACATCCGAAATCGATCATTTTGACTCTGAAAACTTCCAAGAACGAATATCTAAATAACTGTAACGGTCCTAATGCCTAATAATTTTTTTTAGTCATTTTTCTACTTTTTCTTGTTCAATTTATTTCTTTTAAGTAATATGTGTTGTTTTCAGAACTGTCTTATTTACCTAAAAGTATACTTTTTAAATGCTCTGAAAAATGTTAATATTGTGTACTCACTTGGATTTATTTTTATTTTCAGGAGATATTTCATTAATGAAAAAGCTTTAGAGGATCACTTTTCTACAAAAGTTCACAAAAGAAGATTAAAAGCCCTAGAGCAGGAACCGTACAGTATTGAGGACTCTGAACGAGCAGCAGGACAAGGCAACTTCTTACAACCCAAGAAGAGAAAGATCGAGACTCTGAAATCAAAAGATCCACTTGACGACGATTTCGAAATGAAATCTAAAGTTCCAAGGATTGAAAGTTAAATTAATAAGAAATTTGTTCGATTCTGATTTAAAAAAGCAAAATGACGTGTTTCATTAGTAAAGTAAAACGACTTCCTGGTGTTTTAAAGTCTCTCAAAGTACTCTCGTCTTCCAGAAATTATGGTTCTACTCTCTTCATTCCTGGCAATAAGGCTACTGGTACTTTTGCGTTTCTTTCTCCGTATCTTGATTTCGACAGACGTTTCGCTGATTTGGATAAACTAAAAAGAGATCTCGATCTGCGTGGATTCAAAATTGACGTTCTTGAGTTGAAAGAAACTTGGGAGTTTTACAAATATGTAGATGTTAACAGGTGGACGCTAGAACATCGAAGAATGGAGATCGGCAAGAGAATTGAGGATTTGAAGAAGAAAAAGGAACTGACGCAGGAGGAGGAAAAGGAGATCGTGGCTCTAAAAACGCAGGGAAAAGTTCTCAAGCAAGATTTGAAGATTATTAAAGGTGCTCTTTGGGATCTAGAGGATTCTGTTGTTGTAAGGGCTCTTAAATTACCCAACGAGATTGATGATAGAACCCCAAAAGAAGTACCCGTAGTTTTGAAAATAGTCGGTGAAATTTTGAATCCTCCTGAAAAAGAGAGAAAGAGTCATCTCGAAATTGGGAGGAATCTCGGGATCCTGAAGTACGCAAACCCGCTGCAATGTTATTTATGCAATGAAGCTGCAGTTTTTGAACTTAGTGCTTTGGCATTTTCGGCAGACATCCTCGGCGAGGATATGATTAGAGTTGCAGGTAAGAAAAAAGCAGCAATAGAGAATTTTAAATCTTTTTAGTTCGAGGAATTTGACAACTTGAGTTACGACGAAAACCAACCTTTTGTATACATATACATGTGAAAGAGACACTCTTATGCGCCTAGAAATCATGTATGAAGCGCAAAAAGTTAGATTTTAAGATATTTAATGAGAAATGAAAGATAGGCTTCTATTGTCGGAAGAAATGCCGTCTAACAGTAGTAGCATTTGGACGAACATAACTATTAAATCATAAGTGGACAGAATTATTTTACTTATTAAAGATCATGCAAATGTAAACTCTCTTTGCGAAGTACATATCAAGCCCTCCAAGCCTTAATGTATTTGCTTGTTACAAAGTTTTGTTGGCTTTGGGTACGAAGTACCAGTACACGTCCGCTGATGGCGCCATATTTATCCTCAACCCAGACAATTCTGCCGTCAATGATAAGACGCCCATATTCATCAAGGTGAGTCCAGAATAAGCAATTCACAGCCGACCTAAACATTGACATATCGATGGGTCCTAAAAGATAGTACGCAACTCACAGTGACGGATAGAATCTACGTAACTCCAGCTGACAAATAGAATCTACGCAATTCGTAGGGGCGGATATAAACTACGTAACTTCATTTTTTCGGACTTTGAGTTACGGTCAGAAACTTTTGTAGTGTGTTGATAGCCGTAATGAAAACGCTTCAATTTTTCTATTTATTGGTTTAAAGCATATTAATTAATAAATAATACATTCACTTAACTCGTTTTTGCACGTGGATTCCGTGATGAAAGTACGTAACTCGGCTGAAATAGTTCTGACCTTCACCGTGGCGCCAGTTTCGCTGTCAATGATTTGCATTGATTATAATAAACCTCACCTCAATCGAAGTAATATAATCAGATATTCTGTACATTAATGTTTATAATTCATAAATAGTCGATTGAATTTGAAACTTCTAAAAAGTTTGAGGTTAGATCAAACACCACACTATTGCAATCACATCGAAAACATCACAAAATGTTTTATCCTAAAGTTCAGTTTATAGCCTAGTTTTCGGTGATTATAGGATCCCTAGGAACACTTTATCATTTCTGAAATTATTACACTTGAATTGTGAAGACTAATTAAACTTTCAACACGGTCTCCTGAAAACTTGCATTTTGTTACTTGCGTAGTTTCTATCCGTCTCTACGAGTTGCGTAGATTCTATTTGTCAGCTTTAGATTCTATCCGTCACTGTGAGTTGCGTACTTTCTTTTAGGACCCATCGATACGTTCGACGTACGTCGTATCTGAATGCGCGCGTATCGTATTGCCAATTGCCTTGAATTTTTGTTGCGTTCATGTTCCACTGTTCTCGGGATTCAAAATGAAGAAAATGGCTGCCTGTTATGAGTTTTATATTATATTTATATATTTTATATTATATTCATTATATTGATCAAAACGTGAACTTCACGAAAATGCAAGACAGTTGGTAATACCATGCGCGCGCATCCAGGTACGACGTGCGACATATGCCGGACATACGTCAATGTTTGTGTCGGCTGTGAATGAGCTATTCTGGACTTATCTTCCAGCATTTGTATGCGTCTCAACAGGTCTCATCATTGACGATAGACTTGTCTGTGTTGAGGGAAGATGTGGTGCCATCAGCGGACGTGTCTGGTACGTCGTACCAAAGCCACCAAAACTTTGTAACAAGCAAATGTATGGAGGCTTGGAGGGACTGGTACATATATGGATCAAAGTGTCGACGAAGAGCATTTTGATATAATCAGGGCCGGCGGATACTGCGTGGAGTTAAGAAATACACAAACGAAATAATATTGATGAAATATATTCAAAAATATATGTCCTTACAAGTGAGCAATATACTTTTTTCAGCTAGCATTGTAATAGTTATTATTTTTGATAGCAGATTTATCAGATTGATTATGCTGTGTAAAATCTTGTTTTAGTTATTTAGTTCGAAATTGAAGTAAAAGGTACAAAGGTATAGAAAAGATATGTTTTTATCTGATTGTTTTAAAGCCGTCAATTTGAAGAAAATCAATTATAAAAGACATCGAAACGTTAACGTTTAACCCTTTCAGGGGCACATTTTTCTGCTGCACCTATCTCAGACCTAATAGTGTATACAAGGGTTTTAAGGGTCGCTGGTTACGAATATGAAGTCAGATTTTCAAAATTCTAAATGGCGGATTCAAAATGGCGGACGTAATTTTCAAAAATTGGCCTATACATATAAAAATTTGTACATAAGGGTTTTTGTGGTCCCTGATTACGAATCTGGAGTCAGATTTACAAAATTCAAAATGGCGAATTAAAAATGGCGGACATAAGTTTCAAAATTTTGCTTTTAAATATTAAAATTTGTACATATGGGTTTTCGAGGTCGCTGATTACGAATCTAAAGTCATTTTCTAGATTCAAAATGGCGGATTGCATGTGATGGACCGTCAACCCGCCACTCAAACGTGGTTTCCAACACGGTCAAAATTCCGAAAACACGAAAGCTTGTTTATTCTTTTTTAGATAATATAATTTTTTTCTAGTATACTAAAAAAAGTTATAAAGGTAATTACTGCTGCACTTTTTTATTTAGTATTTGCGGAAACGGTGTTCAAATACAGTCCAAGCTCCGATCATGGCCGCTCCGAGCATGCCCGCTTCTGCGATTTCTCGCTCGAGCGCTACCCCCAACACTTTAGCGTCGGTCGCGATCGATGCATTTCATAGCTGACGCTCCACGCAGTTGAGCGGGACCGCGCTTAGAGTGGGGGTTTATGGCTTCTTGGAATTATACTCCCCTACAGCCCCGAAAACGGCCATGCTCAGAGCTTGGACTGTACAAAGCACTATCTGCAAAAGTTTGTTTTATTCATGCATTCTATTGATATAATTATAATCCAATTCAATATGTAGCCCAAAAAATTACATGAAAATATGTAATTCATGTGAAAACTCCCATATTTGAACAACTGTTTAGAGTTTTCAACATCTAAGACTAGATTCAAATTCAGCGACCTCAAAACCCCCTATACAAGTAATGCTAGCTGAAGTAATTAAATTTTGTGAAGTTTTCTTACGATAAGGCCGCCATATTGGATCCGCCATTTTTAATTACTGAAATCAAAAACTGGCTTCGTATTCAGCGACCTCAAAAACCCCTATACAAGTAATACCAGCTGAAATAATTGAATTTTGTGAATTTTTCTTACGCTAAGGCCGCCATATTGGATCCGCCATTTTGAAATATTAAAATCCGACACTGGATTCGTATCCAACGACCTCAAAAACCCCTATATAAGTAATACCATCTGAAATAATTGAATTTTGTGAATTTTTCTTACGATAAGGTCGCCATATTGGATCCGCCATTTTGAATTTTTAAAATCTGACACTGGATTCGTTATCAGCGACCTTGAAAACCCCTTTATACCAAATATCAGTAAATTTTGTCGCAAAAAAAGCTCATAGCCGAATTTAATTGAAAATCTCTACATTTTGTTGTTGTTAATTGTTTATAACTAATTATATATAGTGATCCTCTAAATCTTGAGCCGAGAAACCTGTTCTCTATGCATCCCTTATTCAATGACAAAAGATTAGAGCCATCTAGAGCTTAAATTATTCAAGCTATAAAGAAAAAACCGAGGAAAACTAGGGTGCCACTATAGTGGCACCTGCCCCTGAAAGGGTTAAGCTATCACTATTCTGCTAAACGTTTTTTTTTTCGCATTAAATTTAATGTTACACATCAATCGGGATTTTAAAATTAGATTTAGGGATTGATCAAATCCATTCCAAATTTTTGTTGAATTTTTTAATTTGATAAGGAAGACATCCTGAAAGTTTCATGCGGCTATATAACTTTTGCGGTCAGGAGTTTTTTTCGTAAAATATTGACAATCTTTACGGAAATTAAATGGGTCGTCCATATATTACGTAACGCTTTTTTCACGATTTGAGACCCTCCCTTTCCCTTTGTAACGCAACCGTAACAAAATATATGACCCTCTCCCCGACGTAATTGTTACGGATCTTTCATAATTATGGTATTTTTAATATAAATAATACAATGTTTTACTCTACCAAGAAAAATAACTCGACGCATGTTGTAGTATCCGATCAGGGTAATCCGTGATAAAATGTTTTTTGTCTGCTATTTCTTTTGGCCCCCACCAAAGGGTTGAATGTTCGCAAATAATATCTAATATAATATATAATATTTTTTATCATAGAATGTTGTGAAATATCAACAGAAATATTACTTTATTTATATGGTTACAGGAAAACTTACGTCAAATTAAAAAAAAATACTTCCACATATGTTTTCTCGTTTCGTTCAGAGAAACTTAGCTTTACTTTTCAAAGTTAAAAAAACTGACTACTTTTAATAATGCTGATTCTGCATTTTTCGACTATTTTGAGGTGGTCTAAGAATTTATTTTTTCTAAAAAATGATTTTATATTATTACTTCTTATCGAAAACTACACACATAAAAAATTTGCAATAATTCTTACACCATCATTTAAAAAAAGTTTTAAATTTTTTAATGTGTAAAAACTTACAATCTCTCTTCAGTGTCCAACAAATAATTTGTTTCACTTCTCTCTATGATTATTTTATTTTCTTTTTAAAATTTTTATATTTAAAAAAATGTAACGTAACATTTCTCGAACAACTCCTCTTGAACCCTCCCCCTTCCTTAGCGTTACGTAATATGTGGACGACTCTTAAATTGTTTCGGCGAAAAATTTAAATATTCGATTATATGAAAAATAATGTTCCGGCTAAGAAAGTTATTTAGCCCCCATAATTGTGTTGTACGATCCCGCTTGATTTGGAATGTTTTTATTCAGGTTGTATGGATATATACATTCATCATTAAGCTTTTTAAACATAGTTTAAGTTATTTTATCAATCATACTGTACACGGTTCCGTTGGAATTACTTTAACTCAAAGGTGCCGGAGCTATTTTTGAAAAAAAAATCTTTTTATTGTCAAAATATCGAAATACCCCTTTTTTCTCGAGAACGAAGAGGGATATGAAAAAAAGTTCAGAGAGAAAAATTGTTTCCTGGGAAAATTACTACAAAACACCCCATTTATAATTTTAACCTCACTTCGTTTTCTGAAAAACTCTATTTTTCCATTTCATTATAACTACATTTATTTGTTTCTTACTTCTTGTTCTCGACATAATTATTTCAAGTAGACAAGCTAGGTATGTACTCTTACCCACATGGTTTTTAACACAAAAAACTTTTTATCCTAAGCTGATAACGTTTTTTATATTAAAAAATATAGTTTTTTTTCGGGTTTTATCCAAAAATACTTCTAAGAAATCCTAGATACAAAATCAACAGAAACATTCTTAATTGTTGCACTTTTGGGTTAATATCATTTCAGTAGAACCGTGTGTGGTAAGTGAGATATGGTTATTGAAATCACTCCAGTCAGCAGACAGTTTCTAGCACTTGAATATGAATTGCAAAAAAAAAGCAATTGTTAAATAAAATGCTCCTCTAAAATTACATTAAAATCTTTTCCAGGTTCCGACTTCAGTCGCAGTATCGTGCTGGAAGGTTCGGGTTTGAATCACGAAGACCTGACCGAATCTTTTATCCTTGCAGATAACTCTGATATCGAAAGAAACTCTGATAGTCGAATACACCTAGTAGGTGGTGCCAGTTTGGTTTCGTTTCTCGCAATGCATACGAAACAGTTAATCAATCCGAACAACTTTCCACTGAGATACTTTGCTACTGGGAGGCAATATACGCCATTTCCGCATGAGACGGCTCCTATTGGTCTCTTCACTGTATGCCAATCTTCTGCCGCATACGCTTTCTCGATGGTCAAAGAGTCCGGAAGCGAAGAGTACGAAGCTGAATTTGAAAACCTTTTACGGAAGACTATACAACTTTATGAGAGACTCGGAATCCACTACAGAATTGTAATGAGATCTGCATCCGAATTGCGATCTTGGGAGAGCCTCAGGGTTTCATTCGAACTTTGGTCTGCTTTTAACCAACAGTATGTTGAAGTCGGTTTTATTTCTGCATGTGGAGATTTTATTAGTAAACGTTTACTTATCGCGTATCAAACAAAAAACGGCAGGGATTTTCCAGGCGTGATTTCAGGAACTATACTTTCCGTTCCTAGACTGCTTGCTTGTTTAATAGAGCAAAATCCACCAAATTTCGTGATTCCGGAATGTATTAAGAAATATATGGAACGGAAAAATATTGTGAATTAGTAGAATATTGTTAGTGAGAGAACTAAATTATTCTAGCCTTTGAAGGAACGTGAACAATTGTTGGGGTTGTTTTTTTTAGTAAGAGTCTTTGTGATCATGGTTTGTATAATTGATCGTTATACTTCGAAATAAAGTATTTTTGTTTCTAGTTATTTTTTTCATTTAATAAACGAAATTCTCTCGAATTTGTTGTGGTTCTATGATTAGAAAGAAGAATAACTCCTTATGGCAAGGCCGTAGGTGTTTCATCTGGAAATTTCAGACGATTGTTAATTAAAAAAAAGCCTATATTATACACCATTTGAATGCAGATTTTTAAAAATACCGTATAAAGTAATTTTAGGGTGGTATTTGCATTAAACGAAAGAAAAATGCATATTTGATTGATTTATGAAAACAATTACAAATAGAAGAGAAAATGCGTACGTTAAAAAAAGTTCTGCTCGAAAGTACAAATCGGCATGGCTGCTTGTAACAACAAACCACCATTCGCGTCAGTAAAATCGTAACACGCTATACTCCTCTAATAAAAAATAACTTGAGAAATATTTTGTCGAAGAGCTGGAGACGTTTTCCGCCAAGTGAGAGAATAAGTCCTAGTTAGTGGTGAATATCTGGGAAACGACCCATTTTTTGAAAAGAATAAATGCCAGACGCCCTGCCTGGGGCGTTCGGGCACCTGAGCCGGGTGAAAAATTGAAAATGTCAAGTGATAGTATAAGAGTAAATTTTCTTCTACGATCGACTATTCATGCCCCAATTTTATTATTATTCAATCGCCAGACCGATATCATGGGGATAACACACTGGTGGTGTTCTTAAAACAACGGACCGAAATTCTGGGAATATCACTTTGAAAGTTGTGTTTGAAAATTCATAATCTTCATCAAAAGTGTGGGTCCGAGCGGGTAGCTGAAGAGCGAGGGAACGGCCACGTCATACTCTCCACTCTAATTTAACTTAAATTAATTTTTTTTTCAACTCTTAGAATACATTAGACTCTGCTCACAAAGCTCACAAAGTTCGGTGCTAAAGCGTCCGCTTGTTTAAGAGATCCTCAAGGAAGAGTTTTGAGACCATTTTTTGCCTTCACTAGCCTTTACACTAACGAAATCGAAAGTTGCTAGGGAGTCGCGAAAGTTTGCGATGACCCATAACGTGTAAATGTGTAGAAAAATAAAAAAATCGTGCAGATTTTCTCTATGATCAACGTAATTGGCTCATCTGAAGGCCAATCAAAAGCGGAGTAAACATGATCTCAACTCTCCCAGGATCTCTAGAGTATGTATCCATTGAGCAGAAATTTCAGTTTACCGAAATCGCATTTTCCCGAAAAAACACTATATTTTTACGAGGTATGTTCAAAGAGTATCCGGCCTCGTGCTCTAACTTTGTATCTAGTTGTGCTATCGTTAAAAACAGGTATTTACCATTTAGGGAGGACCTCTGTGAGGCCCCTTACTAAGTGTCATGGACCTGCGAATCTTAAGTCGACTGGCGTACGTAGTTGCGTAAACGTCTAACCACGTGCGCGTCGCATTGCAGGATGACTGAACACATCAATCAAAAATTCCATTAAATTTTTGGTAAAAACTTTGACATTCATGTTCGGAACTCATCGTTCTTATTCGTAAAGTGTATAGCGATGAGTCTATGAGAAATATTCAAACGAAAGTGTGGTGTAGGCAATTTAGAAGTTGTCATACTTCAGTGGAAAGTGACCCTCACTCTGGCAGGCCCGCAACGGTCAAGACAATGCCCACTGTTTTCTTCGACCAGGAAGGTGTTGTTCGCCATGAATACGCTCTAAAAGGTCAGACGATAACGAAAGAGTTTTACCAAGAAGTTATGAAAAGATTACTTGACGCAGTGAGAAGAAAACGTCCGCATTTTTGGACAAGCGGCGACTGGCTTCTTCACCACGATAATGCGCCAGCGCATTCATCGAACCTTGTGCAACAGTTTTTGGCAAACACAAAAGATTACACAACTTCGCCAGCCTTCGTTGGTCCCGATGTAGCCCCCTGTGACTTTTGGCTGTTCCCAAGATTGAAAATTCCGCTCAAAGGGCACCGGTTCAGCGACACAGAGATAATTAAAACGAATGCGACGAGTGCCATTATAAAAACTGACATCCAGAACTGCTTCAGGATGTGGAAGCACTGATGGAAGCGTGTTGCTCAGTCGAATGGGGATTACCTCGAAGGATGGCAGGAGCCGGATGACGAAGAATAATGCCAGCGCGGAGTTATGAACGCAGGTTGGATACTTTTTGAACATACCTCGTAGTTACAGTCTAGTGTTTTTTCAGGAAAATGAGATTTCGGTTAATTGAAATTTTTGCGGAATGAATACCTACCGATCTCTAGCTTGATTAAACCACGCCTCTAGAGCTTGGCGGGAAAGGTCTTGGAGACGCATTGGTGGATTATTTGAATAACGTCTCGCGCACACGATCTGATCCGACTGTGAATCCTTTGTGAATAAATAAAAAGTTAAATTGTCAATTTCATCACATCTGCAAAAATCAGTTTCTTAAGCGGTGTCCAAGCGCCCCCAGGAGGGTTTTGTAGGAATGTAGACGAACCTCTCAGCCCTACTCGTTCTGGCTTAGGCGTTCGAAACTCTATCACGATATTGTTCTCGCCAAGCTAAAATCGGAGGGAAGTTCTGTGAAAGAAATTGCTTGGTTTAGTGGCTTTCCCTCGAATAGAACCAGCGAGTTGATATGTCAAATACCTTAACTACCCTGCTTACCCTATTGAAAATTCCAACGTCGTAAACTACGTCTGAACCGACGTCGCATACTACGCATGGAACGATGTCGGGAACTACGTAAGAAACCACGTCGGAAATTGGGATAGTAAACGACGTGCGTTCCGACGTCGTTTCATACGTGGTTTCCGACGTCGATTCACACGTGGTGTGCTACGTCGTTTCCGACGTGGTTTACGGCATCACGAAAACTATTTCTATAATAATATAATTATTAGAATCAATAATAAAATATAATTAGAATTAGAATTAATTAGAATATGATTTCCAGACACTGGATATCGCTTGCAATGAAACAAGATTATATATTTAGTAAAATTATTTATTTGAAGTTGTTGGTCTTACAATATTTTAAATATGCTACTTAAGTGTGCTACCGGATAGATACTTGAAATACTGTAACACGAACCACTTAACTAAATAATAATAATAATAATAATATATCATTAAGCTATTTCCCTTTCGGCGAGCCTCTAGGGGTAAGCGTGACACTACCCGATTCGGGTAGTGTTTTTTAGGTGGATTTGTAGTAAATGGGCTCACCACACCCACGACCGCCAACAGCAACGCAGTAGTATCAGACGGTCACCCATCCAAGTACTAACCGCGCCCAACACTGCTTAACTTCAGTGATCTAACGGGAACTGGTGCTTCCAGCGTGGTACTAAATATATAATCTTGTTTCATTGCAAGCGATAACCAGTATCTGGAAATGATATTCTAATCAATTCTAATTCTAATTATCATTTATTATTGATTCTAATAATTATATTATTATATAAATAATTTTGTGATGCCGTAAACCACGTCGGAAACGACGACGTAAACCACGTATGAATTGACGTTGTAAGCTATGTATAAAACGACGTCGTAATCTACGTATAAAAGGACGTCGTAAACCACGTATGAAACGACGTCGGGACCTACGTCGTTTACTATCCCAATTTCCGACGTAGTTTCCTACGTCGTTTCTTACGTAGTTTCCGACGTCATTCTACACGTAATATACGACGCCGGTTCAGACGTCGTTTTCGACGTCGGAATTTTCAATAGGGCTGATATCATTCGGGAGCCTAGTGTGTCTAGTCCCCCGAGTCCATCTGTTTGCTCTTACCAGGCGGCCCATCGCGTGTGCCGCTCTAGCGGTTATCGCAACATGCAGGGGTTCTTCACAGAGCATGAATCCTATCGCCGCTGTGGGCGTAATCGTCATTGCTCCAGTCAAACCCCTAAATGCTAGCGTTTGTAATCTTCGCAGCCTGTCCTGCATTGTTTTGAGTTCCGCCCGTGGTCACCAGAACACGGCCGCATGTAGGATCCTGGGTTTTAGGACAGCAGAGTAGAGCCATGCAAGCATTTTAGGCCCTAGACTTCACGTCAACCCAAAGGCTCTCCTGCGCATCCAAAAAGTCATGCGGTGGGAAGTCAGCTTCCCACCGCAAAATACAGGAGCGTCAACTTTTGGAATTTTATAG
>CAKNWW010266339.1:0-12674 GCA_932074435.1 Andricus kollari
AAAAGGAACTATTTATCGTTACTAATTCAAAATGTAACTTAAAAATGGAACATTCTGATCACCAACTTCAGATCAAAATGATCCACTTTTTCGAATTCAAAATTAATTTTTTTTTTATTTCTAAAAGTGTTTCTTTATATTTTCAACTAAAAAAAGATCAATTTTAAATGTAATAGTTAAATTTAAAAAAATTTATTTTCCAACAAAAATCTAATTTTTAACAAAATAGTTCATTTTTCGACTAAGTGATGAATTTCCAACTAAAATGATGAATCTTGTACTAGATTAGTTAAATTTTCAGTTTCGAAATTAGGGTTTAACCAAAAAAGCGAATTTTTAACAAAATAGTTAAATTGTCAAGCGAATAGCCGAGTTTTCGCCTAAAATTATGAATAATCAACTAAAAAAGAACGAATTTTTAACAGAGGAGTTTAAATTTTAAAGAAGTAGTTGAATTTTTAACAAAGAAAGATTAATTCTCAACGAAAAATTTAATAGTTCAACGAAATAATATAGTTAAATTTTAGATTATATTTAATTTTACATTTAAATACAGTTACGTTTTCACCAAAGAGATGAATTTTCAACTAAAGAGATGAATTTTCAACCAAGAAGATTGATTTTCTGCTTATTATCTTTAATTAAGAAATATAAACTTTTAACCAAAAATGGAATAGTTCCATTTTTAGCGAAAAACAAAATCATTTAATAAAAAAAAAACATCTTCAACAAAAAAGTTCAATTTTATGCAAGGATTTTCAAATAAAATTATGAATCTTCAGCCAAAAAAAATGAATTTTTAACAAAAGAGTTTATCTTTTAACCAAGAACTTCCAACGAAGAAATATGAATTCTCAACGAGCAATGTAATAGTTGATATTTCCACAGAAAAATATTTTAATTTTGAATCAAAATCAGGTGAATTCAACCAAAAAACGAATTTTCAATGAAAGAGTTGAATTTTCAACCAAGAAAGGTTCTTCTCTCAAGAAAGAAAAAAAATCAACCCAATTGTTCATTTATTGATTGTCGTAAAAAAAGACTTTAAACTATAGTTCGAAAGTAGCTTAAAAATTAACGATTTTTATAGTTACTGTTACTGAAAAAATGTAACTAGTTACCAATTCGTTACAGACTTATAAAAGTTATTCCGTTACTATTATTGTTACCAAAAAATTGACTTGTTACAGTAACTAGTTAAAAGGAACTAGTTACTTCCCGCCACTGCAATAGAACCAACAAAATGTTTGAACAGTTTTCTCAGTGTTGGTTCTAATTTTTCTTATAGTCCTAAAACCGTACAGAGAATTGAAATCATATTTCTTTCCATGGAAGATGATAATTCAAAAAGACATCAGGGAAATGTTGTTTGCCTCAGAATGATACGTTTAAATCCAGATTGTTTGCACAAGGTGCATAAACAGAAGATAAAGGAGGGAAGAAAAGCTTTCATAAAGGTTATGTAATCAGAGCTTGAACTCGAAAACGTGGGGATCGATTATCTTCCATTCTTTCTGAAGTGCAATGTTAAGCCAATTTTGCGCCTACGCGCCCACTATTGTTTCAACCCCCACGACTTTATTTACCATTCTTTTCGAATACGCGCGAAAAGTGACATAAAACGTGGGAAGAGAATCACCTAGAGAAAAATATTCGCGCTTCTTCAGCTCCGAAGCGACTCTTGATTCGTTTTCTTTTTGTTCTTCGTGTTTTATGAGGAGCATGCAATGCATTTGTTCCTTTCGAGGGGATCTTGAACCACGCCTTCGATCGTGGGTACACGTCTCATTGTTTCGGGTTTGTAAAGAAGGGATCTTCAGGGTATCAGCGTATAAGATACTTGTAATCACACAAGAGAGCTCTTCGGCTTAACTAATTTCAACATGGCCACTGATTATAAGACTTTCTTTTTCGGATTTTAGAATTGGAAATTACCTGCATTACCATATGAATTGTCGATAATAATATGTATCAACACCATTAATCATTTCTACTGTATAGCTTTAGAATACATGAATTGGATGTAAAATTAAGAATTGCAATGTATAGTTCTATGTGTCCAAATGCCAAGGTTCTATCTTCGAGAAACCCAATAAAAAGGTGCTAACTCGTGGAGACAAAGTGAAAAGGTGCTAACTCGCGTGGTGAACTCTCGAAGCTTCAAAGTCCTATATACATTGTACTGGGAACATTAGCGCCCTCAACTTTGTAGCACCTTTTCATTTGGTTTTTTCCTAGATGAAACCTTGTCATTTGGACACATCGAGTTGTACAATATGCGATATTGTGTGTTTTTGCAACTAGAATTTGTGTTGCACCAACAGAAATTTGATTATTTATATAAACTATTTTTTTAAATTAAGAAACAATTGGTTTTTATTTGGTTGAAATAACTGAGAAATTATTACTCATACTTTTCCTACCAACAGTGTTTTATAAAGAAATATACAAATCAGCAATATTAGAATCCAATTTTTATTAGTTGTGTAATTTTTAATGATTTTAATTGAATACTTCTTCAATTCCAAATCATTTAATTTTGACGATATCTTGTTTAATAGCTTGAAAGACGAAAATTTAAAATTACTATTAAGCTTTATCCTTGTTCGTATGGCTTCTTTTCTTTTGTGGTGTATGGAAAGTGTTGGAGCGGGGCATTATGAAAGGTGCAAATCGATTTTTTCATTTTAGACTTCTTATAAAATGAATAATATATTGTAAATATAAAGCTTTACATTATTAATAAATCTGAATTGCTTTCAAATTGATTTTCTGCTGATTCGATGCGATATTATATAGGCTGATTTAAAACTGTAGCGACCTACGTTTCGACATCGATAAGACAATTTCTTTGGCAAAAACACTGCTGAGTCGGAGAGTCTCAAGAACTAAATCTGTTTTTGCTTCGAAAGCAAAGTAATATTTCTCAGTATTCTTCTAAAATAGTGTAGATGCAATCATAGATGAATCAATCGACGAGAAGCATGAATATGTTGCAAAATGCACAAAATCTCATTTCATCTCTTTTTGATTTTTTTGAATTACCGTTTTTTATTTGCAAATGCTGACCTGAAGGAATATCCGGCATAAAAATAAAAGTCCGAATTTCAAATTGAAAATTTTGATTGGTTTATTTTAAATTTCGCGACATTTTGTTGTTATTTGTATGGTTAAAAGCAATATTTCTGTGATTCTGAGAAAAGTTTTCCTGGGTGGGAATATAGTAAACTTGATTACTTTTCTGGTACAATGGCAGTAACTTTTGAAATTATTAGAATCTAATTTATCAATTTGATTAATATTTGTACAGAAATCGAATCTGCATCAGTGAGCACTACTAATTTGTAATACAAATCTGAAGCTTTCATTTAATCACTAGTCAATTAACTATATGCCAATTCTGGTAACAATCATACTCGGTACTGCACTAATTGTGGTATTGATTACTGGAGTGATGTTGGAATTGCAGTTGAGATATTATTAGAGGACAACAGATAACAATTAATTAGCTTAAAAGCTTTATATCGTCAAAAATAGACTGTTATTTCAGATTTTGGTTAATTATCACAGGTCGATAATATCCAGTAACTTAAATTGCAGGTTATCTCTGAACGTTATCAAGGCTCAATATATTCTCTGTATTTTCCTTATTGTTATTTGGGTCATTTTGTGGACAAGAAAAACAACTTCGCTCTCGAAGTCACCTAACTCGAGATCATTATTTTGCTTACCCGACTGGTGATCAGAAGTCGTATATTTTTCGATGGTGCAGAAAAATAAATGAGAAAGGGGCACAGAATTGTGTAAACAACCATTCGTCCTTGAGGTTTGGCATTTAATTGAACGATGCATATCAAATTTTCGGTTCTCTCGAATAATAATGGTATATCGAAGTTATATGAATTTAATCTTTATATGATTAAAAAAAACTAGAATGTGACCTTTAAGTATAGGTCGATTGCATATGAATAATTAAATATTCGTTGTTTGAATCAAGGCCTCAGATTCTACGACTTAAGTTGAAATTTTCAAAATTGTATTTAATAGGAAAACTGGAAAGGGCGGCTAAGTTCACCGAAATTCAATGATCGTAGACTAAATATTTTACCCTTCATTTTGAATTAGATTAGGTACAAATTTAGAATTAAAAGCGCCGGAAATTAGAGTGTAGAATTATAATATATTTGGTTTCATAATTTCCAGATGAAAGCCTTAAGGGCGTGTGACATTCTGTCACGTGACCAATTATAACATGTTATTATGTTCGGCTGCTTTATAATTAGAAACAAATAATATATTGTGCTGATGTTTTGAAAAATCGTTCACAATATGTAAGGGCACATCTGTCTGGCACATTTGAGTTTTTAGTTAATTTAAATAATGCAGTGTTATTAATTCTATTTTAGCTATAGAGCTCTAAAGCCCAGTACATTCTCAAATTACACAATTTAAACAAAATAAAAACTCAATTGCACCAGACAGACGTTCCCTTATATATTTTAAACCATTTTCCAAAATTTCAATGAAATATTCTACCTAATATTAGGAAATCGATCAATCAAAATAAAACAGTCGGTGGGTTTCTTAAAAAATCTCAAAATAAGAAGGTGTAGTATATATACATTAGGGTCGGTCAAAAAAACAAAAGAATGGAAATCAAAATTGGGACTGGTGTGGATGGGCGAACGCGTTCAATTTACGTGTTAGCAAAATGTGCTTTAAAAAGTTCTTATTTCCATAGTTTTTATATTTTCGTCTATGTCAAGTTTAAAAAATATTCTTAGAGATCTTCAACGTTTGCAATTTTTATAGTTTTTTAAACAACGTTCTCTGGGCGATAACTTATGTTTAATGGACCCCTGTTTTAAAGAAAACAATGTCAAAATCTATAGAAACGACGAAAGAATTTGATTAGGTATTTGAGGCCTTTATACTGGTGAAAATGCATTTAAAAAAATTTGATACCTATGGCTGGGTAGTCATTAACGTAAACAGTTTTTCTAAAATTTATTGAGCTTGCATTTATGATTTCCCAGACTTATCAATTTTTTTCTAAAGCATTTTTTTCAGTAGAAAAGCTTTAAATACCAGATAAAATTCTTTCGTCATTCCTGTAGATTCCGAAATTGCTTTTTGAAAAGATGTAATAATTTGGAGAGATGTTTAAGATCACTAAAAACATTTAAAAAATGAACATACACGGAAATATAAAAACCATGGAAATAAGGATTTTTTAATGCATTCAGGGTTACATAAAATCAACTTAAAAAAATTGTAGTGCATCTTGATATTCTTTTTCACCTATTAAATTGATAGAGATAAGTGCTTTTATATATAGGTTTCGATTGCCATCGTTTGGTTTTTTAGACCCATCTTAATATACATACATGACATCTTTGAGCGCATAAAGTTGAAAAAAATTATTCAATACTTTGTTCAATATTTCTATATTGTCACCTTAGATGCAGTCTTGAAGGCAGTTATTTACATACAGAAAAGTATGAAAGAAATTTTCCTTTTGAATACATCTTTTTTCGTTTAAAGTATTTTTTACACTACTTTTTTATTTAAAAACTAATTTTTGACTGATCTAAAAAGGCTAATTTTTAAATCATTCATTTTTCATTCTTGAGGATACTTTTTTCTTCAGAAAGATCCTGTTTGATACTTTTTTTTTAGTCCCATAGAGACTTCGAAGCCTGTAAGTCTTCGTTAAATTTTCAAATACGGTTCCAATTAACCCACGCTATTGAACAACCTGGAAATGGTCTAAAGTTTTGAATAGAAATTCTGGAGCTTGTCATTATTTTAGTGTCGCTTTTTTGCATTATCTTTAAAAATGTCATACGACTTTTTTTGTAATTTCAATTAATACAACTTTTTTTTTAATTCTTCTAGTGATTCGAAAATGATTCCATATACCAACCATGTTTCCCGCTAATATGAACGCTTTTTTTTATAGTTGCCTCTATATCTTTAAACAAATTTAAAATGTGACAACGCATTATGTGAATTATATGGCACTCCTATATAAACCCTCTTTCTCCATGTTGAAACAAATTGACTTATTATACATTCCAATTACTATTGATTAAATTAGCGCTTGAACCATGGTCATTCTTACTACCACTCTTCTCAGTGAGGCAAATTAAGTCGAAAAAGATGTTATTTATCCTCTGAAAGTTTATTTAAGTATCGTTCAATTTTAATATTATCTTTCCGGAAAATCTGAAAGTTTATGAAGTGCTCAGTGATTCTTAACTGTACATCCCCGCCTCTTTTGCGCCACGTGTGCAAATTAAAGTCCACCTTCCTTCCTGTCCAGGACGGGTACTCATCTATAATGAGTTGTATAACGTACTTCCGGCTTGCCACTATCTTTAAAAATCTGCCATTAGCCAAGACTGAAAAGGGAAGCAGCTGAACGAACGCTCGTGAAAGTCGATCGATGGCGACGCGCAGCACGTGTTAAGTGTTCCCCCGATTCGGAAGGGCGTTGTACCATCGCACGTTGCACCAGTGTGCAAAGTGCAAGTGGCTTGCGGCATGCACCATTCCCTGCGTGTAGGGTGACTCGACTGTTGTAAAAAAAAGTACGGGAATGTTTGAATGTTTCGCGAAAAGAGGGAAACCAGCACCTTTTTTTCTAAGCGGCTACACACAGAAAAATTACACTAGATGGAACTGAACTTTTTTAAAGCTCTACGTGATTTACACCCAAGAGGAATTTATGCTTTTCATGTAACTTTGCAAACATCATTTTATACTGTTGTCGTTGATTAATGTTCTTTTTTACTGGTCATAAACTGCGGAGATTCTTTTAGAAATGTGTAATGAAGTCAGTTCGGAGTCGTTATTTAATTATTGCTAGATACTTGCTTACCATTAAAATAAATAAAATATAAACTGTATTCCTATTAGGGTGTGTCTTATTCGGTGTGTCAATTGGTGAACGCCGACAACATACACGCTAGCAAAATGTGTTTAAAAAATTCTTATTTTCTTAGTTTTGATATTTTCGTGTATGTTAATTTTTAAAATGTTTCTGGAGATCTTCAACGTCCCTCCAAATTTGTATAGAATTTTACAGATTTTTAACTATCATTCTCTAGGTGATAATTGAAGGATGACATATACTGTCATCCTTCAATTATCACTAGATAACCAAAAAATGGGAATTTTCCACAAGAGCGAAAAAACATTCTGTAAAATCTGAATGACAATTTGAAGATAAAATAAATGTCCACTCCCGTTAGTGAAAGTGCTGTTGAATCGAGACCAAAAAAGTTATCCAGGTTCGAGGAAATGGATGTCAAAGTTGACAATCTCAAAGTGACACTGAACCTAAAGTTTGATGTAAAAAAGTTAGCCAATTCCCAGAAAATTGTCCGAGAATTGTGATATTAAAATTTCATGGGTTTTCAAAATCGGCTTAGAATAGCGATTAAAAAAATAATTGTCAATTTTTGGCAAACATAAAAACTCTCTCCTGAGAAATGGGGATTCTGAATGAGAATCAAAAAGGTTTGATCAAAAAATGAATCTGTTCCAAGAAAATCTAAATTGAAGATCGCGATGACACAGTATGACAAACATTTTTTTGCTAAAAATCTGATAAATAATAGAAAATACACGACTTAATTATACTTTTTCAGGGTCCTAATACACTACTTTTCCGCATAGTTCCAATTTAAATTTCCATAATTTTGTTTTTTCGACCCAATCTAATCTCTATTATACGGTTATATCACCTCATGTTTTTAAGATATTTTATAAATTAGAAAAAAACAGACACATTGTGTCTATTGAAATAAGGTAGCTAAGCAGTTAGCTAGGCATGATTGAATTAATTAAATAACAATTGCTTCATGCGAATTTAACTGTATTTTAATAAGAACCGTTCAAATAGAATGGTAGATAATATTTTTTAAATCGCGTATAGATTTCTCTTATAAAATTTGTTATATAAAAATACTGAAATTAATCGAATCAATTTGAATTTGAAAATAAAAAAGATTTCCCTATATGTTAAAGTTCTGATTTGTTCATCTTCGAATATTAAACGCTTCAGAAAAACTTATTTCATCTATTGGAAATCATCTAATTTGAGATTCTTCGATTTTGCTTGCTACAAATAAAAGAATAATCTTCTCGTAAGTCCTTCAAGATGGACATTTCTCAATGGCAAAACATTTCCTCTTGATTTTCTCTTATTTGCAAGTCTCAAATATGCAATTGTGTAATATTTCTAGATCGAAATTCAAAACGATGCACCTCTAGACAGATGATATTAAAAGTTATTTTTAAAGGGACTTAAATAAAAAAGTTTTCAGACTGCTACCGACATAGTCTAGTTATTTTTCAGTCATTCTGAAAGTACCACTGAGAAATTCAATTACAGAAACGATGTTTTCAATAAAGTTTTAATATCGCCAATAAATCCTTGTAACTACTCTGCAATTGTTTTTATTTCCGGACGAGACTAATGGATTAGTCTCGGACAAAGCATGTTGTTTTCATCAGCGTGCGTATAGTACTGTTACTGGCTTTTTCTCCATTTAGAATTACACAAGATGGCTCTCGTGCGACCTACTTCGTTCAGAGGGTGGCAACCAACCTTTCTCGACAATAGATTAACCCCTAGTTATTCTGGGGTTAGGCTAATGTATCATTGAGAGGGGGTCGTTACCAGCCGCGGTGCAATCATATTGCGCGAATATAATTTGTTGCCGTCTGCTCTTGTACTCACATATATTCGAACCCCGGTGTGCTATAGAACCACCGCCTGTTAGGTCGGTAATGGTAAATAAAACGCCCTTATGGTATATTTTTATTCTCGCTCCGGCAGAATCCATTCGAATTCGATAGCAGGTTTGTAATCCGAGTTGCTTTAAAGAGCCTCTTTCGCACGACGTAGCTCCCATTCTCTCCGTAAAAACCTATTGGCTCTGTAACCGTTTTTATTATAATGAAATCCGATATCCATAAAGTTATCTTTTACTCGCAGGGAAACATCGCTTTCTTGGTGCCGATCAATTCGCAAGTAGCATTAAACCTTCCTTTTCCTTATCCAGAAATACGTCGGGATCATTCTTGAAACAACCAATGAGACTATCTCAGTTTTCCCATAAAAGAAATACATTCTTGTTCATAATAGATATTTAAATAATATGTGTTATAAATTCCTTTATCATCAGAGATGTATCAAATTTAGAATATGCTTCATATTGGATATTTTTATGCAGGAAGTTAGTTTTTATAACTTCCAATATTTGAAATTTAATTTATTGGATACTCAAGCTTCTTGTGGAATATTCTCTAATATTAGTATTATTATATCAATATTATATATAATATTGGTATTTGAAATTTTAGGTTTTTTGCTCAAAAAATACAATTTTTTTTTAAACCGTTATAACTTTTGAGCTAATTGAGGTATTTAAGTTTTCCGCCCTGACTCTGGTGAGACTCCTCTTTCGAAACCCGCAGGAAAATTAACAAAATTGCTGCGGTTCTACAGTGTGTTGTGCGATTTTCTATATTAGCATATTCTGGAATTTTCTAGAATGATTTAAAATGGTATTGACCTTTGTATTTCTAAAACCATCTCTAAGTTCTGGAATATTTTGAACTCTTCTGGCGTGTTACGGAATGTTATATAATGATTTTATTGACCATTTTTTTACAATTATATATCTAAATTCTCAAATGTTTTTGATATTTCTAGAATATCTTATAATATTCTTGAGCCTTTTTAAATAATAATGTAGAATATTTCCGAATTTTCTAAAATGGTTTGAAATGGTATTGAACATCCTTTATCGAGATTCGCGGTAGAGAATCACCGCCAAGTACAAAAAAAAGCTACCAAGGTTCCTTATATGGAATAATCATGTATTTAGGAGTGATTGTAGATATACGCCGCAGTTAATGCATTTAATTATCTATAGTCCATATTATCAATCCAAGTAGGGTAGAGTAGGGTATGGTGTCCTTGTGGGGCATGGTGTCTATTACAAAAAACGCCCACGTTTGTTGATTTCCATATTAGTTTTTTTGCATAAAATGACTTTCTGTGTTTAGAAAAATAGTGAGGTGATGAAATTTTTTTTTAAAATACGTGTCATGACATGCGGGGCATACTGTCTGCAAAATTTTGTGGAGATATGGTAACAGTGCTTGATAACGGGTCGGTAATATGATCGATAATTTAGAAAACCTCCGAAATATATTTATGTCCTGCTTATTAAAATTCGAGGTTATTAATAATAAAGTTATACAGATGATGAACATCGAAACGCGATTTGAAGTTTTATTTAATAATAATACGGCAAGTAGCAGTTCACGTTTAATTACTTTGAAATAGGCTGTCACGTGAAATTCGCGATTGTAACCTACAAATATAAAAATGGTCGTTATAAAGGTTATAAATGTATTTACATTCCTAATTATAATTTTCTATTAAAATATACTTGAAAGGATTTTCTTCACTTAACGGATCGATTTCATGTTTTATTCATTTGAAAGAGACCAGCATGCAAACTTTGAGGTTATAACCTAAAAAGACTAAAACTTATTGTTATGAAGTTTTTTCCATTCCTAATTATAGTTTCCCATAACAAACACACTTCGAGCAATTCTCTTTATTTATTAGTTTGAACCTTGTTACATGGGTTGAACAATAACTCAATAAATAGGATTTCGAATATTATTGATCAATGCCTGTTTTGAATTTTCGCGCCTTTGGTACCTTTCGGTAAAGAAGATATCTGGTAAAGGCAAATGCAGATCCTCACACGCTGAATAGAATTTTCAAGTAGTAAGAGGTTATAACTAGGGTTTTCAACACACTTTACTTTGATTGATAAGAAAACACTTATTTAGTGTTAATCATGTCTCGAGTAATTTTTTTTCTTTACATTGTACCTTCAAGAATTATTATATTGTACGCAATTTATTCTACAACGTTCATATTTATGAAATAAACCGGCAGTAATATGAGGGACACCATGCCCCATGGTATGGGGTATGCTGGTCGAAATGCGAGACAAACGAATTAATTAAATATCAAATAATGACGTTGTTAAAAACCGGATTTAAGTAATGACATATGTAACCTGATAATGTGAGCTTTTCACCAAAAAATACAGACATCAAAATCACATTTCAATTATATTTTATAGGACATTTCCTTCAAAGCCTGACACCATGCCCCACTCTCCCCTACGTGTTAATCCAAATGTAAAATAGAATTTTGTCACGTTGAAATTTAATCGTTATTTTCAACTGCAAATATCTTGTAAGCTTTAAGAGATAGTCGAAATGAGAAGAAACATTTTATCATCATTTTTGGAAAAAAAGCGAATGGCAATTGCCAATGATTGTTTTAAATCTGCTTTCATGGAAAATTTTAATAATCTTCAAATGTTCTCTTAATCATCTCAAAGCACAAAATCATATCCGACCCTGAATAAAAAAGACATATTGCCAAAGCCAAATTTATTACAACAGATTTGGTAGAAATGTGAGATTTGCAGATGATCGTTTGTGAAAATCACTGGCGGGGACTATATGTACAACATCAAGAACTTTAAGTCGTTATTGATTTGCTCATTTGCGTTTTCATTCTAAGGTTTATTATCTGCCTGTCATTGGAAAAAGCAAATACGTAATTTCGCTCTTCTATGTTTGAGTTTCTGTTAATAAAGATAAATCGAATTCAGGCAAAATATTTGTAAACTAGCACTCAATTCGATTTCGTGTGTTCCCACTTTGTTCTTATCTATAAGTTTATGCTACTCATTTGCTGAGCATTTTTCTGACTCATAGAGGAGGCATTAATAATTTTTATGTAATATTTGAAATTACTTTAAATTATGTAAATGGAAAATTTTTTACCGTAACATTTTTGTTTAAATATTATATATCACCATAACGTCCTTATTATTGAATAAAATGTATTAATATTATTGGTAAATCAGTTCGTCTTAAGCTAAGGAATCTTTGATATTCTCACATACATTTTTTATTATGCGAGTAAAAAAAAGTTTTACCATAAAAACTCAATTTTTGAAATATTATAAAGTATATACGAAATGTAAAATTCGAGATTTAAAAAAATCCTTGTGTCAGTTTTGAAATATTAGTGGTGAAAATAAGCCCTCCAAATTACATTATTTATCTAGAACCCTCTTTAAGATATCATGTTAACAAAAAAGGGACACACACAAACACACACATCTGGACAATTGTTTAGAACGATGCATTAGACATTTATCAACTGAGAAATATTTAATCAAATCATTTAAAAAATATTTACCATCGTTACGACTATAAAACTTTCTCTATGAGAAAGTTAAAATAAGTCAAAGTAGGCGACATGCGCGTACAAAAAAGGGGTTCGTAGCCTATTTAAATATAATATTTTGAACGTTAACCTTTTA
The DNA here is from genome assembly GCA_932074435.1 of Andricus kollari. Taxonomy (NCBI): domain Eukaryota; kingdom Metazoa; phylum Arthropoda; class Insecta; order Hymenoptera; family Cynipidae; genus Andricus; species Andricus kollari. The sequence continues at coordinate 12,444 of CAKNWW010266339.1, forward strand.
TATTTTTATTTCACTTGAAATAAACAAAGTTTTTTTTAATTCCAATAATAATACTACTCCAGAATCTAAAAAAGCTTAGCTGCGTAATTTGTTTCACAATTTATAAATTCTGCTCATGCAAAATATTAGCACTCTTCTGTAAGAAAGGTATATTGATTGCTATTGACTGAAACTGCGACACCAATGTAAAAAGAGAAGCCCTTACAGACCGTGATTTTTCTATAAAGATTT
>CAKNWW010266346.1:0-13734 GCA_932074435.1 Andricus kollari
AAAGCATGAAGGTGCAACCACACATAGTGAGATGCATAGAGAGATTGATGCCTCTTTGGAAAACTAGATTTACTATCTCATCTGGAAATTATCCTGTGACAACAAACAACGTCACCTTCCAGAAGGGCGTCTTTCAGGGCGATACCATGAGCCCTTTGCTTTTTTGCATCACACTTCTACCTCTATCTCTCGTACTACTAAATTCTTTTGGATACCTCTGTGGCTACACTAACCAGCGCGAGCATAAGGTCACTCATGTATTTTCTATGGATGACCTGAAGCTCTATGCCCCTGGTAAAGGCATACTTCAAATTGCCATAAATATCGTCAAGAAGTACACAGGAGAGATTGCGATGGACTTTGGATTGGATAAATGTGCCAAAATTCATCTGAAGAACGGAAAGATTGTTGGCGGGCCCGAGGACCCGGAGCTTGTGGATATAAGTGTTATTAGACATCTTAACACTCGAGAGACCTATACATACCTGGGCGTACCTCAATGCCGCATTCAGGACCTAACATCAGTAAAGGAGTCTCTCCGAAGGAGATACAAGCATCTTCTTCGACAAATTGGGTCTTCTAATCGCTCAAGGTTGAACAAGATATCTGCGACTAGCATACTTGCCGTCCCGGTTCTACTCTACTCGTTTAGGGTGGTTCAATGGACGAAGAACGAACTTAAGGCCCTTGATGTCACCACACGTAAGATCATGCATATGCATAAAAGCTTGCATATCAATTCGCCAGTTCCGCGATTATACATTTCACGCCGTCAAGGCGGACGCGGACTTCTGTATCTCCAGTGTCTTCGTAACCGTATCGTTCTAAGTACAGCTTATATCGTAGCCAGTGGCAGAGATCGTCTCCTAAAAATGGTCAGGAACCACGAGATGATTGGTGAAGGAGCGTTCCTTTACAAAGCCGCGGAGCAAGCGGTCGAAGCCCTTGGCCTGCATTTTAACATCAGAAGTGAAGAAAGTGCATTACTCCATCTAGATGCTTCACTTCTGAAAGCCGAAGTGAAGAAAGCCGAAGTTCAAAAATTCCATCAAGAGCTGCTCCACAAGAAAATGCACGGAAATTTTCACAGAAATGTAGAAAAACAGTCCTTGTCGAAGGAGCAAACTTTTGCTTTCCTCAGATCATCAGGCCTTAATTCAGGTACAAAAGGTTTCATTTTCGCATGCCAGGACGGTGTCATTTCCACCTTAGCAGCCCGTGACCGCATTTTATGTCAAGAAGTTCCCAGCGATAGGTGCAGAGCGTGTCATGCACACGCTGAGTACCTGGAACACATACTATCGGGGTGTCCCACCCAAGCAGGAACGACGTACGTATACAGACGTAATGCGGCCCTAAGAGTCCTTTATTACCATCTTTGTCGTTCTTACGGCGTTGGCCGCGACACTGCCAAAAAGAAAGAAAAGGAGGAGAGCTATCAAGATCTCAAAAGGGAGCTGCAAAAGCTATACCCAAAATATTCGATACAAGTAATTGTCCTTGTGATAGGTGCTCTCGGAGGTGCGGAACTATCACTGATTGGTAACCTTAAAGCCATACACGCGTGCCAAAAATATGCCAAGGCACTTGCGAAATAGATGCAGAAAGGTTGGGTCCTTCGTGTGCTCAAGACACACGAGGGTTCCGCCGGCCTGTCGTTGTGATTTCATCCTGTCCTGTGACCACCCATCTCACGGTTGTGAGACGTGGCCATAAGTGTAATTTACCGTGGTCCTACTGGGAGCTGGTGTTATTTTTGGATGACAGTTTCTCCCAGTGAGACCCTGCGGTGGTTTTTTAACCTTATTTTATAATTATATATAATTTTTTCTAACAAAAATGTGAAATTACTCAAATCAGCAGCTTAAAATAATTTTTTTGGTACATTTTCCGAAAAATACATCATATTTATATTTTCATGTTATGGTTTGAATACTCAAAATTAAGATAATGAATAATGTGCCATAAGTGTTTCCCCATAAAAAACAGGACAGAAGATATTAACGAATTTCAAATTTGTATTGACTTTTTTCGAACTTCAGTGAAACCAACTTTATATCTCTGCCTGATATACCATAACTGTTTTTATCATGCATATTAACAAATTAAGTTAATAAACTAATTATAATAAATATGTAATTAAATAGAATAATTAAATTATATAAATACGAGAAAATCACATCGGCCGTCAGGACGTAAGCGAATCCAAAGAGGGCCTCGCAGTCCAATGGGATTCGAAAGAGGACGTGGAGTGCTAAGGAGGACTAAAAGAGGCCTTGAATGAAATCATGCAGGGCTAAAGTAGAGTCAAAATTTCGACTCGCGAAAATACATTTACTTGTGTTTGAATGGGTTTTGATGACTTCTGAATTGCGTATCTGTCACTGGAATTCCAGATTGCCACCCATTGGTTAAGCTGACTTTTGAATGAGAACTTGTGTTTTTTAATGGGCAAACGTATTTTTTTCTGAATCCCATTCAGCAGCGGTTATGAATAGGTGTTATATGATTCAGGGACAATAGTTCCGGTAGAAAGTTATTAATTAAAATTAAAATTTTGTGATTTAAATAGTTAAAATTATTTAATAAATTAATAAAGTTATGAAATTTCATTTGAGATGCAAATAATAGACATGAGCGGATTACGGAGTTTGATTCTGGCATGTGCTCTCCCTGTGCTGACATTAGCATATGTAGTCTCAATAAGTGGCACTGACGCTTCAAGTGTCAATCTTATAATTACTGCACAGGATAATTGATTGAAATCGTTATGAAAAGAGAATTACAACTTCATAATCATTGAATTTAGAAATAAAATTGTTGCATCAGTTATAAATTAAAATATCATTTAATTTGAATTTCTATAATTTTTGTTTAATTTGAAGTTTCCAATTCAAATTTATTACTTCATACTTCTCATTAGAAGCAATTGATTCTTTAAAATTGTAATCTGCATATTCCACTCAGTTGAACATAACCTGAGGTAACCTACACTTGGCAAATTCACGCTCATTTAAAGTTGCTATGTGTGAATCATATTTTTACCATTGGATATGATCTTTTAAGACCACCATATCATATTGAATTTCAACCCATTCATGCGCACTTGAATGAATCGTAGAATGCCTATTGCAATTATTTCAGGTTAGTCAGTCTCATTCCACTCTATTCACTCAGCATTTTGACGAATGCGCAATGGCAGATTTAAAGCACCTCTCACAAGTGACAGATTAAAAATTTGTCCAACCGATTGGATTTTCATTCCTTCAATCTGCAAATGATAGATGCGCCATTCAAATCGACTCACGTTCTATTGGTTCTTTTTTTCTGGGTATTAGACAGTTTAACGCCGCGCCCTTAAGTATCCAGTTCGCCACTGGTTATAGATTATATTCGCGGCTCTTGAATTAGTTCCATTAACTTTAAAAAAGTTATTTTTTTCGGTGGATAATCAACAAAAAGCCAGGATGAGCAAGGCAATTTCAGTGAAAGTTGGTTTAAGCTACGCATGCGTATGCTACACTGTACAAAATCTCATCTTTATGCAACCCGATATTCTTGGCAATTTCACTATCGGACAACATTTTGTTGAAAAGAAGAACGTCACTTTCTGCGCTGCGCAAAGAATTGTAATTCATAACTTGCTGCAAACACCACAAAACTTCACTGTCACTGTATCTTTATAAAGTTTAAAATCCTCAACATTCGTTACCAAATTTGCAGAATCTCTATCCGATACGGTAGGTACATATGCATTAGTAGTTTTTACGGGTATTTTCGAATTAGCAGTACCTGCAGTTGGCGAATCGTTTAAAGTTGCAGAGCTTTGCGATAAGCCCGTGGAAAATTAGGTAAAAATCACGAAGGAGACAGCTTTTAAAAATATGTAAAGTATGTTTATCAGTTTATTCGAGTCTGTTTTATTTTGCAACCGACAATATTATTTCGACCTGTGAAGTAAAATGACTGTGTAAAAGGTGTAAAATTTCATAAACACTATTAGTTAAGTGAATAACTAAATTATATAAGATTGCGGTAATCAAAGGACTACATTATGAAAATGGTAAACATAGAATTTAATGAAATTGCATGAATGTGAAATCATTCAATTGGAATTGCAATCTATACTTAATACTTTTATAACGCATTTGATTGATTACCGCAATTTTATGTAAGTCTAATCATTCACCTCACTAAAAGTATAAATTATATTTTAAACCTCTTACCAATAATTTTACGTGGCATCTCGAAAAGCTTTTGTCGTTTGCAAAAGAAAACAAACTCGCATGACCTGATAAACATATTTTATTTTCAAAGGCTGTCTCACCCGTCGCACTTTGCCTTGCATCAGAGGAGGACACATTTCTCTTGCGCACTCAGTGCAGTAAAGAGTGATTGCTTCTTACAGGCGTGGCACTTACGGTGCCATTTCTTCTGTAAGATTCGGAAAAGTTTTCATGGCAGTCCGGTCTCCTTATTATTCCTTCGTGGTAGAAATTCTCACAGATTTCTCAGCAAATCTGACTAATTCTGTATGCTTTTTACATTTCATGTGACTTGTAAGTGCAGACCAACTATTCAAACACTCCCTGTCAGCTTCCACCAATGGGAAATCAAGTTTCCAAGCCTTTTGGAAAGTAGTTTGCCTCGACATTGTAGACTAAATGTAGCTTACCTGAAAATTATCATAATATTTTTAAATGTTAACAAATTGAGGCACAGTAAGATTTATTTTTAATTTAAAACTATATTCAAACAATTAATTTACGAAATGAATGATTTAAAAGCTTTTTAGAGAGTAAATCAATTAAAATAATGGAAAAAAAAGTTTCTTAAAAAACAAATTATTTTTCATTTTGGTTTTAAAATGTTTAAAAAAATTTTCTAAACAAAAAACAACTTTCACAACTAAATCAAATTATACTCCGACGACTTCCAGACCATTGAAAAGTTTTAGTTAATCAATTTCCGGATAAAAAGCTTATCGTTACGTTTCGAAATCAGTCTGGTCTCATCATCAGACCTAACATGTACATAAATTCGATCAGTTAATATAGAATTACAATTAATACGAATAACATACGAATGAATTTTTCGGAACCTAACTTAGTTATAATTTTTAAATTCAGAGGAAAATATTAATTGGACAAGACACTTGAGAAAATCCAATGTGAGTGCTCATATTTATGTCAAAGTTTCTTAAAGAAAATGTTCTGTGAAAAGTTAGATAACGTATAATGAAAATTCAGAAAGGATGCATTTTTAGGTAAGAAAAGTGACGAAGAGATTGAAAATAGACAGCTTACTAATTATGTAATGAATATGAAATAAAACGACTATCGTAAATATTCTCGTGAAAAATAAAATTCGGACTGAAAAGATTGCATAATAATGTGAAAAATTATTAAAGTGGGAGGGAGATTGGTCTCCCTTTCCATCTTGCTGCATGGAAATTCTCTGACAAGTCCATCGTCGAGGTAATCGGCGGAGTTTATAATATATAGTTATACTTATTTTAATAAATTACGTGAAACAATAAAATATTTTGATAAATACAACAAATAAATGCTGTAAGGATTCAATCAAGAATTTAGCACAAATACTTTAGTAACATATTATAAGAATCAATGAATAAATCTGATTTGGTAATCTTATTCATGTTATTTTTGTGTTCTTTACCTTTTACACGGAGACGACGTTCATTTTCACCAAAATAAGTCATTCCGCAGGAAGAAGTTATTATATAGATTACGTTACACTTATTCAAAATATCTCATTTATCTTTACCTAGTTTTGTCGATTTATCTAGTTTGTTTTCAACCCTAAAGACAGTCTTAATTTCATAATCTTTCAAAATCCTCTTGATGTTATTAGAAATGCATCCAAGAAATGGGACTTATTTCTTTACAATTATTGCGTTGTCATTATGATTGTTCACAACATCATTGCTATCAAGCTGATTTATTTACGATTCCAACTCATTTAGTCTTTTTCCTATGTTTTTTCAATCAGTCAAGCGTGATAAAGAGCTCAAGGGCCGCACTTTCAGCGCGTTAGTTACATCAGGATGCGTCATGCCTCCAAGTCCAACAGAATTTGTTTAGCGGCCCTGCCTGTTTAGTCTGGACGGTCTAGATTTAGCCTCAAGGCTACTGCAAGCCATGTCCGCCATTGTTCTTAATTCCAAGTTCCAATGTGATTCCTATTTTGTGCTGGATAGGATGGATTGATAAAAAGTTTGAAAATCTTCCGGAGTAAGTTTCTTTTCTGAACTAATTCGTGATTATAAGGGTACCAGCTCTAATGAAGACACTAATGAATCTAACTTATCTATTGGTAAAATCAGGAATGTATTATCAATATAACGAAAGTAGATGGGAACATTAAATTGGCATTCAAAAGTTTTACAAGAAATGTAATTTAATATTCCCATCTCCCTTCGTTATGTTGATAATACTTTTCTTATTTAACCAATAGATAAGTTAGATTCATTAGCATCCCGTTTCTATTCCTACCATCAGACATTAAAGTTTATCCTCGAAACCGTAACAAACAATTCTATCAGCTTCTTGAATAAAGAAGTTATTGGGGGAAATGGTGCCCTCATAATAACGAATTGGTTCAGAAAAGAAACTTACTTTGAACGATTTTTAAACTTTTTATCTAACCTTTCGTTCCAACACAAAATAGGAATTATTAAAAATCTAAGCAATTTAGGTTTGACAACAAACTAGATAAATTCGTCAAACTAGGTAAAGATAAATTAGTATTTTTGATCAGGATAACGCAATCTATAAAATAACATGTTCCTGCAGAATGACTTATAGTGGTGAAACCAAACGTCCTCTTCATTTCAGTGTTAAAGAACACAAAAATAACATTAAGCTAGCAGAAAAATAAAATAGAGTCATTAGAAGCGCTCAGTCCAATGTCATAAAAGTGATTCTGATTCCATAAAATGGGATGAAGGCGAAGTTTTACACACCAAACTAAAATGCAGCTCGGTAAAAATTGCGTTGAGTCATGGCGACACGGCATGCTCGCCACGTGCAAAAAGAAGTTTTGTCAACCTAGGGTTTAGTTATTAGTAAATTTTTTGAAATATGGTAATATAACTCTGTTGAATTACTGACTTGTTAATATTATGAATGAAAAGGATCAAAACAGTGTTTCGAAAAAAAAAGTCTTCAAATCCATGATAAATAATAAAGAAAGATACGTGATATTTTTTAACAATAAAACAAATATTAATAATACAAAAAGGAAAACTTACCGAATTCCACATCAAATTTCTTGCTGGAACTAAATCAATCACGTTGCATAACTTTTTCGAGCGCGAAGTTTTCTGCTAGATTTAAATGAAAGACAGCTAGCGATCACCAGCGACCAGTCTCCTGGTCGATACAATCGATACACTAACCTCACAATGAATATTATAAATAAATATTATAAATTTAATCACCAGGATTTAAATTTATGTATTGTGTAATTTCAAGCGGTCAATAAAAATATTGCAAAGAAATTAAATTTACTTCCCGCACCAAAAACAAAGTCAAGGACAGTTGCCGAATTATCCCGCGTTTATTTAAATTCCCCAAAAAATCCTGGATTTCACGCAATTTCCTCATAGTAAAAAAACTTTAATTTTATAATACCAGAAATATCATTGACATTTTCAAAATCCCAAAATGCTTATTGTGTTTTGAATATATACAACTTTTATGAAAAGAAATACTTCATTCAATAAAATAAAATAAGCATCTAACAATGATAAGGTCGCGCGAGTCAATTATCCGCTCGCATGACCCGTAGTCAAGTGTCCCCCTAGGCTACGGTTCTGGTATTGTGAATACATTTTAGGGTTTGTGGTATGCTACACCCCAAAAAGTGCAGAAAAATTGGTCGAAACAGTGTGTCCGCTTCACATTTTTCTTTTTCTCGCAACGTGCGTGTATGAAATCAAAACACGCATAAAATGTCAAACGTCCATGTTCCCGAATCACATTTTAAAAAAACGCTGACACGTCAATGCGCTGTTTTATGCCGAATACGAATATATGGGAATTTGTTTATGATTTACGAGGTTTATTTTTTACGAGGTCAAAGGTTGCGTGATACTACATTCTTAAATATTTGGATTGGTATTGAAAGTTTAGATACGAACCATATTCACCCCAATAATCTCCAGCACCACTGGCTTGAACCAAAATCAAAGTGCCACTTGATCTGTATTTAGCTGTGGCTCTTATTCTTGGGATGCTAAGGGCAAGTTGAAGTTGAACTTCATCAGCAGTAATTTGAGTTCTCAAACCCTTAACTCGAAGAGCAGATACTCCTTTTGCTGTAACTTCTCGAAATTCTGCTTTGTATCCATCAGGTCCTCCTCCCAGTGAAATGTGTACCTCGTCTAAAACGATAGGCTCGACATCTGAGTACCCCAACTGTGGCAGGCCTGTAATAGTAATTCAATGATTTGAATAAACTTTTTTTATGTGTGTAGACACTGTATAAATTTTATGAGGAGTATCCTGTTTATAGAATCTCGTAACATTCATCTCGATTTTGTTCTATTTTCGCGCAACTGGGTGATGGTTTTAGAAAAAATGTATGCAGCTTGGGTAATATGAATTATAGTTCATTCTTTCCACTCGGTCGATGTATGTTATCGTATAACATAAAAGGTCGATAGACGCATCTTAGCATTTATTTCAGGTAGGCGTGGTTTACGCCACTCTGTATTTTTAAGCTAATAGAGTAGTCTATAGCAGAGTAATTGGTGTATCAAAAGACATGGAAGATTCGGTTGCAATTGGGTCTACCACTTTTTATTGATAAGAAGTGTTTAGTGAAAGAGAAAAGAGCATACGAAACAATGTCTTAGTACTTAGTGCAATTTTCCAATTATTTTCAGAAAGTTGGAAGAATAGCATAAACTAATACTAATGCCAGTTTCGAAATAGTGTCTTTGTGCCTTTCATCTCGAAAGAATATCGATCAGGAGTTCAGATAGTGATAGGAGAGAGGTAAACGAAAATTCAACAATAAGCTATCACGACAAAAATACCAAAACTTTCAAAAAGATGTCAGTTTCTCAATTTAAGAAACTTTTGATTGCTTGGTAGAATAATATTTGAGAAGGGATCTCGATGAACATAAAAGAAGCTGTCAAAGAGGAACTGCCAAAGTCTATCAATGAAGAAAAACACAAATGAAGGGCCACGCTGCATGCGGGCGTAAGTGCCAAAACCCGAAGTTTACAGGAGAAACAAAGATCTGTCTAACTTTCACGCATTTAACTTTAAACAAAAGAAAATGCGAAAACGATTCGAGGTACTGTTAGGTTTGATCGAACCATGGAAGGAATATCCTGAAAGAAGCATCCATCTCCGAGAATACCTTTCTTAATGTCATTTCGGACTAGATGGAATTTGAAAATTTATAAATTAAAAATTAATTCTTTCTGAAAACAGATCTTTCTCCTTCGCTCCGGTGGGATTCGAACACCACGTCTTCCGATTGCCGGTCGGGTGCTTTAACCACTAAGCTACTAGAGAGATCAAAGGCAGATGCTTTTTCCAGCTATGGGCTTTTCATAGTATTGAGTTATGTTTTGAAAACAAGTTAAATTAGATGGGATCTGTATTATCATCGGAGTCGGTAACGATCGATCAACTGGAAATCAACAATATCGATATAAGATAACTCCTTAAATAACAGAAATTGTTAACGTCATTTCGGACTAGATGGAATTTGAAAATTTATAAATTAAAAATTAATAATTTCTGAAAAAAGATCTTTTTGCAGACATTTTTAATTGTGAATAAAAAGAATGATGTGCTACTTGTTGGATTCGAGATTGACGAACGAGAAAATGGTTTAGAAGATATTTTAATTCATTTTATCAAAATCTCACTGGGGGTAGACATCGGGCCATCACATATGAATTTCGCAAGAAAAATAAAAAATCACAGCAACGATAGACGCAGCACGCCAGTTCTGCTTTCTCTATCTATTTACAGAAGAAAGTCCCAGATTCTAGGAGTTCCCTGCAAGAAACACAGTTATCGAAAAATGTCGAATTAGCGATGGCAACGTGTATCGAAGAGAAGAAGAAAACACCGCTGAACCGGGCATCAGAAAACAAAAAAGGAAATACGCAAAATCTCCTTACATTCTAACAGATTAACAGATGGTGCATCATATCGCAGATAGAGATACAGATAGAGATAGTATATTTTAAACCCAATGACCATATCAGAGTCTATACTCTGATATGATGAAATTCCATACATAAGCGGAGGAGATTTTAATTCAAGGGTGTGATATTTGAATAAATTTGATGCGGTGTTCCTAGAGGGATCAGTATTGTCAGGAGATAGAAGTATAAGGGACACACAAATCAATTACAGAGGCAGATTGCTAACGAGTCTTATGGAATATGAGGATGTGACGCTTTTAAATGGTATATTATTTATATAAGTAAATAATAAGGTTTAACAACCACCGCAGGGTCTCACTGGGAGCAAATGCCATCTAAAAAAAATGACACCGGCTCCCAGTAGGACCGCGGTAAATCACACATGGGTGGTCACAGGACACGATGGAATCACTACGACAGACCAGCTAAACCCTCGTGTGTTTTGAGCACACGAAGCGACCCAAGGATGACAGCTTTCTGCATCCATTTCGCAAGAGCCTTGGCATATTTTTGGCACGCGATTATGGCTTTAAGGTTACGAACCAGTGATAGTTTTGTACCTCCGCGAGCACCTATCACAAGGACAATTGCTTGTACCGAATATTTTGGGTACAGTCTTCGTAGCTCCCTTTTAAGGTCTTGATAGCTCTCCTCCTTTTCTTTCTTTTTGGCAGTGTCGCGGCCAACGCCGTAAGAACGACAAAGATGGTAATAAAGGACTCTTAGGGCCGCATTACGTCTGTATACGTACGTCGTTCTGACGGGGCCGAGAATTCGATCACGAATACAGTTCGTTTCTCGAAATCTTGGAGAACAATGGCAGGCCTCGAGTGTGCAACGGTGACTGTGGTCCGAAAATCGTAGTTCCAGAAAATTTGGCACTTCCCGTTTTGGACAATTGACTCTTTCTCCCTTGGAGCGTTCAGCAGGGCAGGGTCGCGGCTAACACCGTAAGAGCGACAAATATGGTAATAAAGGACTCCTAGGGCCGCTTTATGTCTGTAGATGTACGTGGTTCCTCCGTGGGTGGGACACCCCGATAGTATTTGTTCCAAGTACTCAGCGTGTGCATGACACGCTCTGCACCTATCGCTCGGAACTTCTTGACATAAAATGCGGTCACGGTATGCTAAGGTGGAAATGACAACGACCTGGCATGCGAAAATGAAACCCTCTGTACCTGAATTAAGCCCTGATGATCTGAGGATAGCAAAAGCTTGCTCCTTCGACAAGGACTGTTTTTCTACATTTCTGTCAACATTTCCGTGCATTTTCTTGTCGAGTAGCTCTTGATGGAATTTTTGAACTTCTGCTTTCTTCACTTCGGCTTTCAGAAGTGAAGCATCTAGATGGAGTAATGCATTTTCCTCACTTCTGATGTTAAAATTCAGGCCCAGGGTTTCGGCCGCTTGCTCCGCGGATTTGTAAAGGAACGCTCCTTTGCCAATCAGCTCGTGGTTCCCGACCATTTTTAGGAGAGGATCTCTGTCATTGGCTACGATATACGCTGTACTTAGAAGAATTCGGTTGTGAAGAAACTGGAGATTCAGAAGTCCGCGTCCGCCTTGACGGCGTGAGATGTATAATCGCGGAACTGACGAATTGATATGCAAGCTTTTATGCATATGCATGATCTTAGTAGTGGTGTCATCAAGGGCCTTAAGTTCGTTCTTCGACCATTGAACCACCCCAAACGAGTAGAGTAGAACCGGGACGGCAAGCATGTTAGTCGCAGATATCTTGTTCAACGCTGACAGATTGAAAGACCAAATCTGAGGCACGCCCAGGTATATATAGGTTTCTGCAGTGTTAAGATGTCTAATAACACTTATATCCACAAGCCCAGGGTGCAGGGGACGATATTTATGGCAGTTTAAAGTTTGCTTTTACATATAAAATACATGAGTGACCTTATGCTTGCGTTGATTAGTGTCGCCACAAAGGTATCTAGAAGAATTTCGTAGTGCGAGAGATGGAGGCAGAAGGGTGATGCAAAAAAGCAAAGGGCTCACGGTATCGCCCTGAAAGACGCCCCTCTGGAAGGTGACGTTGTTTGTTGTCACACGATAATTTCCAGATGAGATAGTAAATCTAGTTTTCCAAAGAGGCATCAATGTCTCTATGCATCTCACTATGTGTGGATGAACCTTCAAATTTTCCAACAGACAGATGATAAGTCTATGAGAGGTTGAATCGAAAGCTTTCCGGTAGTCAATCCAGGCCATTGACAGGGCGCGTTGATGGGCTGCAGCGTCTTTAAAGACACACCTGTCATTTAGCAGGTGCGTCCTGACACCAGCCACTGCGGAATGGGCTTCGCCGACTTCACATATGAGGTGAGTATGCGGGCCAAATGTTTTTGTGTGGAAGGAAACTTCTTCCACCAGAACTTCTAGATACAATCTGGTCCAGCACCGAAAAAGTTCTTCGTGCCCCTAAGTGCTTTTTTCACCTCTTCGACAGTGATTGATGGACATTAATCTTCAGATTTTATAAGGCTGTCGCAAAATTTCTTGAAGCGGATTATATTGTCAGTATCTTCTTTCAACTTTAATGTTTTCGGAATCTTGTATACCTTTCTCCAAAAAGTCTCTACCTCGTTGGGCTTGGGTGGATTTTTTAAAGAAACAGGGTGATCACTGAACAGGCGAAATGGGTCAGCGAGAAACTTTTGATTCTCCCTGATCCATATCTCCCTTTTCTGTATTCTCCTCCATGCATCACATAAGAGTCGTATTTTGTGAACAATATGCTGCTACATTGCCAGCAGCTTTGACTTGTTTAATGTGTGCTTCAAGATCTGTAGTTATTGGGCGAACTTTCGAACCCTTTCCGTAAACGGTCTACCAGATGTTATTTAGTCAATCACAAATTGAACACGGGACGCATTCTGTCTTGCCCATCCAATCTTCTTGTTCAATTGATGCAAGCGTCTTTTGTTCTTTTGATCCATCGTCGGTATAAGACTTTGATTTGAATCAGCCAAAGCTCTCGCAGCACCATAAACTGAGCATTTGATGGTCCAGAGGCCGGACTCTTGCGAGATTTCTCCACGAAGAGGGAAATCAATTTCAGCTAGATGTGGGGCTTAGGATGAACCTGCATGTTAATTTTCCTTCTTGTCCTGAAATCGTGATCATCTCTCAGAAGGTGCCTGCTTTCCGCGGTTGGTCTTAATATCGCTACCTTATCTTTAGCTGCAGCTTTATCGAGCAGCGGTTGGGGAAGCGTTCCGCGTACAGATCCATTTTTCTAGAGGTAGGCACGTTGATTTCGCAACGATTGAATCGAAACGTGCTGAATTTCTGGGTGTTTTTAGCACCACAGAGAATGCATACGCGCCATAAAGCCTCGGTGACCGTCCGCGAAGAAAGGGACCTAATGCGGAAAAAATCGATTTTTAGTTTTTTACACCCATCTATAGTTTCTCATTTGCTTTTTCATAACAAAAAATATTATTTCTATATCTGAGCAATTCGCATTGTTATTCAACTGCAAAGTGAGGCTCTCTCATGGAGTTCCTGTGTTGGACCGCC
>CAKNWW010266356.1:0-10114 GCA_932074435.1 Andricus kollari
AGAAAACGAAGAGAATTAAACTAAAAGTCCATTCGTTAAATTCCACTTGTCTCCAGAAATTCGGGACTTTTGTCACTTTTTTTATCTCTCTTAAGTGCTTTAAAAAGCCATTTCCATTGGTCTGAACTTCTGAATTTTTAGTCATGTTGACGTAATTTGTAAACACAAAAGCATTAAATAACTCGGACTTGCATTTCTTCACCTCATCGTCGTAGTAAGCCGCGTAAAACTGTCTGCTGCTGCGCTGCGAACTACAAAAATGACGTAACTAACAAGCGTAGATTACTTCAGTAATGCCAATACAATTGAATTTTACAAGAAAGAGAAAATTGCTGCTAAATAAACAAAAACTATGCATAAAATAATGTTATTTTAGAAAATTCCTTCTAAAACTATTTAATTTCAATTATATATGGAAAAATAAATTATCTTCAACTATTTGTAAATTTTAAGTAAGGAATAATTTTTTGGTTAAGTTGGATCTCCTGATTTTTGAGTGTCAAGTTTATTTGAAGCTTCTAATTGGTTGAAATCAACACTGAGTGGTAAAATTCTACGCGTGCGTCAAACAGTAAAGTACAAAAAGGGGTTCCAAAAATATTTGTTTAAAAATACATTTTTTATGCATAAATTAACGTTTTTGATAAATTAGAGACAAGATAATAATTGAATTATATTGTTCTTTTTCAGAATCGAAAAATTAGATTAAAAAAGTGCCATTTCATTTTTGACTCATTACCCCAGGAGAACTTCTGAAAGGCTAACTTGCAGTTACTTTCTTTCGTGTTGTACATCAAGCTGGCAAAATGGTAAGTTAAATTTGTTCGCAAAATTCTTTAATATTCATGATATTAGCCTAAAAATTGATGCGATTTTGCATGTAGGAATGGAAGAGGCAATAATTAAACATATTTTTGTTTTAATTTGGAAATTGATAAACCGACTTTCCAACAATCCATTGATATAATTTCTAACCTCTCTTTCCACGTTTTTTCGTGCTTCCCAAATTTTGGCGAGGTACATTTTCTATTTTTGGGCTTCCTTTTCACGAAATACTTCAACAAATACTAGAAGAATTATTCTGAATTGTTTTTTAGCTTTTGCTAGTAGTTTTCGGAAGCATGAAGATTGTAAAATTCTTTGAATAATATTACGGATTTTAAGGTTAGGTTCTTATTTGTCATTTGGCTTTTGTCCACGCCATTGTCCGTATCTTAAAATAAGATTTGGCTAAATGTTATTTATTTTTTAAACAATTTGATTCACTTTTACAATAATTATCTTCTCGTATATTATATACATCAAATGGTAAATTTGCGTTATTGGAGTCACTTATCAGGCACGTGGCACAGCAAAAATGTTCCTTGCTAGAAATTTTTTTTTAATTTTAATAAAAATACAATTTTTTTCTAATTGTCCAGGATCTAAAGTTGAAATTGCTCGTATAAAAATTATGATGAGAATTAAAATGTTCAATTTCCGAATACTCAAAACTGTTTGAAATCGGGCATATGTAAACATTTAATTATTTTAAATATATCAACTTTGGATATACTTTACGACTTAAAACTGCTCAATTTTGAACGCTTTTCTTTTCATAATTGTTCATTCCTAAAAAGATTTTAATAAAATGGAATTCTGCAAATTCTCATCGCTTGTAATTTTTAATTTAGTAATGTTGAACGCCTGAAAATTTTAAATGGTTAAATCTGAAAGATTTTTTTACTTTATTTTTTTGTTTTAACATTAGTAATTTTGAATTGTTCAATTTCGTATAATATAGTTTAAAGTTTTTAATAGTGTGATATTGTTCAATTTTGAATTTTTTTGTTTAGAGGATCCCCTGTTTAAAATAGCCTGAACAAGAATGAAAGTGTTAACAATTTTCCGGATAATTAAAAAAAAAACATATGTTCTATCTTATGTGTTTGGAGATATGGCATTCAGCTTCAAAAGCATTGTTCGTTCAAAAATTCTAAAAAAAAAGTGTTTCATTTTAGTCATTCGTTTCTGGTGCACTCCACGTTCGTGTAATAATAAAAGTATTTAGGATGAGGGATGTCGCCCTCCGCTTTGATATTAACAAAATTAAACGTTTCGGATAAACGCAATCTCTAACGACATTACATTTTTTTAAATAGGTAATTTTCAGGTCCCTATAACTTCGGACGTAGGAGAGATATAACATTTTTACAATGATTTTTAGAAAATTTTAAGTCTACTTCAACTTGTGCAAGTACAACTTTCATCTACAAAGCACAGGAGATCATCTATTTCCCAAAAATTAAAAATAAACACATTACTTAGATAATTTTTTAATCAAAAAATAACTTCTACATGACACATCTCCCAAACTCCAAGACATAGAATATTCGAATTTTGAGTTTTACGGGAAATTTGACTCTCTTTCATTCTCGTTGAGACTACTTTAGACAGCGGCTGCTCTAAAAAGGAACAATTTCAATCAAATTAAAACTTATGAAAACTGCCTTTGTGAACATGTTTTAAACAATTTTAATAGATTCAATATGTCCAAATCCAAATATGATCCTTTTTAATGAAAATATACATAATCTCAAAAGAGAAGTCAAAAGTTTATTTAAGAATCCTTCTAACAATTTTTTCTTTGTGGTCTCCAAATAATCTTGGGGCAAAACAGAAATTATATTACAAAAAAAAAACGAGAGGTGCAAGCTCTTTTGGGTTGAAGAAATTCGAGTTACACCGTGCTACATTTGCATTAATTTGTTATATCAAGATTTGCGGTATCAATCGCCGCCAAGTAAAATAACAAAAAGAAATCGCAAATCTATTTTCTCAAGAGAACTCTTAGTTTCAACTTTACTTGGATTGACAGCGCATTTATTAACCAATCTCAATGAAATTTGGCTGATAGCCGTAAAATGCCAAACTATAAATTTTGTGACAAAATTGTAAAATTTTCACTTTGGCGAACTACACAAAATTTGATTTTTTTACCTTTTGTCAATGGCCACACACAAACCTATCAAACCGGTTGACACACAATGGTAACTGAACGTGCATCGCGTCATTTTCTAGTGCTGTTTTTCAGAAATTTATGATACCTTCATAAGTTAAAAAATTTTTTAGCATTTTATAAAAGAGAAAATTATTTTTGTTCACGTGTTTTTCTGTTTGAAAAAAATTGGGTTTCCTTTGCGCGCGCCTACATCAAAATTTATTGGACCGAATAACGTAAAATTTTAACTGTAGATGTGTGGTAATATTCGTCAGTGCTATTTTTCAGGATTTTGTAATCTATTTAATATTTATATTAATTTTATGTTATATTTTTTAAAAATCGAATTTTTCATCTTTGCGCATGGCTACAGAAAACTCTATTCGTCCAATCAACTTGAAATAATAATTGTAGGTGCTTGCGAGGCGTATTTCTATTATCTAGTGTTATTTTTCCAGAATGTGTAACATTAAATAATTAAGCCAATTTTTGTATATTTTATAATAAAAAATATAATTTTTCATTTTTGAGCACAGATACAGCAAAATCTCCAGGGCCAATTGACGTACAATTTTGACTGGACACGGTTATATTCTCTAGTGTTTTTTTTTAAAGATTTTTTATATTCCCTAGTGGTATTTTTCAAGATTCTGTAATATCTTTAATGTTTAAAAAAATATTCTATCATCAAAAATGGAAATTTTTATCTGTGCGCACGGCTACAGCAAAATCTATTGGTCCAATAAAAGTAACATTTTTGACTGCAGGTGTGTGGTTCTATTCTTTATTGCCATTTTTAAAATCTTGGAATATATTTAATGGTTTTAAATCTTGTTGTATTTTTACATTCTCATCAGAGAAGGTATTAGATTTGTGTAAAATTAGACCCCCATCGTTTTTGTCAAATGTCCACGTTTTGAGACCTCTGAAACCAAAAAACAGGTTTTCGCAAATGTGTCTGCCTGCGTGTGTGTATGTATGTATGAGGGTGGGTGGGCATCTAGATTTTTAGTCTGTTAGCATGATAACTTTCGAAAGAATTGACAATTGAATTGGGCTATGGTATACTCTGTAAGTGCCCTAAAAGGAAGGTCAAGTTCGTTAACGAGCCAATTTGGATAAAAATTCAAAAAGTGAGCGCTTTTTCAAATTTTTTGAGAGCACTTTTTTTCAAATTTAAAAATTCTATGTACGAATGTTTTTAGTACTCAAAAAGACAAACAAATGATCCCAATTACTTTTTTTTTTATAATGCAAAAATTACTGGAGTTGTAGCATTTACAAAATTCCAAAAAACAAACGAAAATAAACATTTGAAGCCAAACAACGCACGATATGAAAAAAAGTCAAGAGAAGAAAAATGTTTGTTTTTGAACATCCTACAATATTGTTATAAGACTTTTTTTAATTTTCTTGATAAATAGAAAATTCAAATTTTTATCGCACAAAAAAATAATGAAAAATCAAACATTCTATTTTGAGGTGAAACTATGCAAGACACGAAAAAAGATAAATGCACAAAAATTGTGCACTCAAAAAAGATGTACAAATTTGTTACTAATCACTTTTTCGTGGGACGCGTAATTTTTGTTTCATTTGTAAAAAACTGATTTAAGAATAAAATAAATTAAATTTTTGGACAAACGACACAAATCACGAAAAAAATTGATAGAAAAAAGTTGTTCCCACAGAAAAGGGCTACAAATTTTGTATTACTAATTTTTTGATAAGATGCGTAATTTTTGTTTCAATCGCGAAAAATAACATTAACAATAAGAAAAAATTTGGAAAAACTACGCAAGGTACGAAAACAGATAAATAGACAAAAGTTGATCATATAATGTAGACAATTTAGCATTTTGGACAAAATCGAGTGCGAATCACGAGGTACGTGATGAGAATGTATACGTTGAAGCCGAAGGAGCTTTAACAAAAGAGAATTCACAATCACCAAATTACAGTTGTCGATGATTTGAAAATATCTGTGCACAAATGCAGGGGGAATACAAATACCGAGCGCGTAGCGCGAGGTAAATACAGTATCGAGCAGGACGCGCAAGATCAATGTATTATCGAGCGCGAAGCGCGAGAACCAACAGTCATGCGCCCCGGGCGCGCTCAAACTTGCGAGCGAAGTGCAGACAAATCTGTTGGTCTGGTTAACATCGCAAATTGTAACTGCAAGAATTGATACAATGTCAGTGTATGACGTACCACACAATTCTGGCTGTACGTATTACGTATATCCAAATTTCGGTACGAATAGTCTCCTTTTCCAGATCTAACTCTCAAGTCAAAATTCCATCTCAAGGAATAATTTCACTTGAAAATTGAAATCCTTTGTAAAGATTATTTTTACAAGTATTTAATTTGTAATATTGTTCCCAAAAAAGAAGTGAAATTCTACCAAACACATCTACGATGCAAAAACTTGACCAAGTAAAATGAAAAAATAATAATTACCAATTAATTGATTACGAGCATTGAAAAATACATTTTTACATTGCAACTATTTATAAATAAAAAAATTTAATTATAACAACATGGTGGGGTTGAGTGTATTAAGAGTCAGTCGTTTCGATGAACGAAATTATATAGAAGGTTATTAATAAAAGAAGAGGACCTTACAATAAATTTCACTCATATTTAGTGGAGAAATACATTTAATACCCAAGTACTTATGATTAAAAAATTATGTCTTTAAATAGTTTTTCTAAATTTTCTTCTCAGATTTTAATTCTAAAACAACATTTAAAAGATTTATTTTTCAATTCTCGTAATCAATTAATGTTAATTATTATGGTTTCATTTTACTTGGCCAACTTTGATTTCACAACTTTTTTAAATGGTACTTGGCTAAGTTTTTGCATCGTAAATGTTTATGGCAGGATTTTAAATTCTTAAATATTGTTGGAGACCTTTGAATTGTCTTAAATTTCACGATTTCAAGCATTGTTGAATGTTTAAAGTTTTCTGTTTTAAAATTGACTTTGTTGATTAATTAAGTATCCGAAAATCTTTTAATAATTTATTTAGGAAATTGTTCGAGGTTAAAGTTGAAAAATGTTTAACTTAAAATTATAAAATAATAAAATGATAATTTATAAATTGAATATTGTTTTGGATATTATTAATTGCTGTAATCATGTTTAAAGTGATATGAATTAAATTAGTTTTTTAATTTATCATAGTAAGTTACACAGTTAAAAATATGTACAATCTTGTGCTCATTTGGTTTTAGGTGAAGGCAAAGTGCTGTGAGTTGCGAAAAAAAGACAAGAAGGAGCTAACCAAGGTTCTGGAAGAGTTCAAACATGAGCTCATGTCACATAGAGTGGCGAAGGTCACCGGAGGATCCGCCAGCAAATTGTCCAAAATGTAAGAATTTATTCTTGTACGAAATATACTTGCATTTTGAAATTTCTTTTAATCTTTATTATTTAACACTTGTATAAAATTGAAAATTTAGATTTACCCTCCCCTTTATGTTTTGAAAATCCTGTTAATTTTCTTTCTAAATTTAAAAATTAATTTTTATATAATATGATAATTAAATTAATTTATTTTTCAGTCGCGTTCTCCGCAAAGCAATTGCCCGCGTGCACATCGTTATGCACCAGAAGCAAAAGGAGAATCTGCGACTCCTTTTCAAGAACAAAAAATACAAGCCTTTGGACTTGAGGCCCAAGAAGACCAGAGCCATTCGCAGGAAACTCACGCCTTTCCAGGCTAACCTTAAACCTCTGAAAACCATCCGAAAATTGTCTGCGTTCCCACAAAGAAAATTCGCTTTGAAAGCATAAATCTATTGTTATTTTGAAGCAGCAATAATTTTTTAACTTAATTAAAAGGAGGTTCACAAAATCTGTTGTTTCTTATTTGTTCCAAATACATTTTAGATTAAATAGGTCTTTACTGTTAAGGAAAACATACTGATTTCTAATCTTGAAAATTATTTTTTTTTCGAGGAATTCAATGCTTGAAGAACTGCAAAAATTTGTTTGCATTTAAAAGAAGTTACTCAACAGTCGAAAAGTTAAGTCCAGAAAATGTTTTGTATAATTCGTGCGTTTGATTAATTCAAAATTTTAATTAAAAGCTCTACAATCCAATAAAAAATTCCATTTTTATCAACTTCTTAACTACCCAGTGGGCACAAAAACATTAACGTCCTGAGAAAGTTCTAAAGACGCTCCTAGGACATCAATTGGACTGACACAAACGTTTTTAGAACGTTCTTAAATGTTTTTGTGCCCACTGGGTACTATTGACTAATGGAGGAAAACTTTCAAGATAGTTTTGAAAATGGCCTAATTTTTTTGGAGGCAGTTGGCCAAAGGTTTCCTTAGTATTTTGACAGGTCCTGATAATTATAAAATACACCAATTTAATAAATTCATTGCCATTTTTACTGAATATGTTTTCATAAAAAAATGTTTTTCCTTCAAAAATGATGGAGGTCAGCTGTAGTGTGGCGCCTATGTTAAGGTTACAACAATTACTATTTAACAAACGCGTTATTGAGGGGGGGGGGGCCTGTCCGTAAAAACGTGACGTAAGACTTGAACGGAATTTGTTGGTGAAAAAAGAACAATACTTTTTATATGAGCAATTTCATGTCAAATCATCTGAAGAATTTCAGCTATTGTTAGTAATTTTTATGAAAATTCTTGTATCCGTTCTTCAAGGCTTTGAAAGAAAAACCCTAAGATAATTTTTGAAAAAATAGAAAAACTTAGGAGATATTCAAAATTGAAAATTTTGGTCATTTTTACTTAAAATTTCATAACTTTGATTTTAATGAAATTAAGGTATATATGTATTTTAATATTCGTAATAGGACGCATTTTTGAAAAACATTTTTGGTACACAAGAATTTAAACAACTTCTTGGATTTTTCAAAACCTAATATTTAAACTGAATTTCTGAAAAAAAACGCACCTTTTTATTTTTCATTTTTTTATATAGATAGCTTACAATGTCCTCTAAAAGCCCTGTAAATATCAAAATGGGACCTCCCTTAGTTACATTGTAAGCTATCTATATAAAAAAAATGGAGAATATCAACAGTGTGTTTTTTTTCATAAATTCAGTTTCAAAATTTGTTTTTGAAAAATCCAAGAAGTTTTTGAAATATTTTTGTTTTTTCAAACCTGCGTCCTATTACGAATATTTTTAAAAAATATACCTAAATATCCTTGAAATCTACAAAGTTGTGAAAGTTAAAGAAAGAAAGGACCAACATTTTCAATTCTGAATATCTTAAGTTTTTTTATTTTTTCAAAAATAATTTTGGGGTTTTTCTTTCAACACCTAAGAGAAGGATACTAGAATTTGCATCAAAATTACTTACTATAGCTGAAATTCTTCAGATGATTTGACATGGAATTGCTCATATGCGTTATTTATTACGAAAAATACAAAATTTCAACTTTTCGTCCATTTTTTAAAATTAAGATTATTATAATTTCCCATACTAATTTTTTTTTACAAATAACAAAGAAAAACCTAAAAAAAAGAATTAAATAGAAGTACAAAAATGTATGAATAATTTTGTTTACCAAAAACGAATACTCTATTGTCCCTTTTATTATGGATTTATGCCATAGGGACTGATGCCCGTGAACGAGTTAAAACTGCATTTTTTTAAATTTCGCGGTATTCATAGTTTACGCAAGTGCTGCCAATCTTTTAAATAATCGATAAATATAAACTAATCTGCAAGTCTACCTTCTGTCGATCAACTTCCTACAAATTCCGTTTAATTAAAATGCTAAACTCCTCATAATTATACAAGTTACTGTGCATCAACATTTTTAGAGTGCATATTACGATATAACTTTGAAAAATAAAACAGCATTTCATTCCCTTGGTATGCCTGAAACGTGAGAGCAGACGCGCCCACGTCACCATACGCGTATTTTTTAGGCGCCCCTAAAAAAATGGTGTAAAGAATTCTCAAAATGAAATATATCCTAATTACTCTAAAATGATTTATGAAATATTCTCTAGGAAACTAATTTCCAAATATTATTCCTCAGTCCATTGCTTTTTTCATGGCATCGATCTATGTTATTTGAAATTACCAAAAGTGAAAGTCTGGCATGACACACCATAACCTCTTTGACAAGTTCCGTCACTGGCGAGTGGCGGTACGCTATATCTGTAATGAATCCGTGTCCGTTGACAGCCGCACGCGGGTAAACAGGCAAACGCGCGAGTAAAGTGTTTCAAGTGACTCTGTTTTTCTCGTGATAAATGTCTGGAAGTGAGACCCGAAACGTCTGAAAGCCATGGCTGCAGAAGAGGGTGTCGGCATCGGAGATTTCGTCCTACTGGACGAAATCACCCTCGAGAAAGTTGTCGAAAATTTGAGAGTCAGGTAAATTTAGAACCCCCTCGTATAAATTATGTCAAGTCGTGACATAAAAAAACGATAACGATAACAAGCGAAGCAACCCACTAATAATGCCTTTCACATTCGCCAGTCTTTAAAAAAACATTTTTTCGATTGTCGTATGCATGTTCTTCATTTTCGAGTAAAAATAATAGAAACACAGGTGAACCGTACAATAAACCACCTGTTCGTTTTGTCGATCGCCCAGAGGGCGTGGCCTAATTTTAAGCAGTTTATTTACGAATGAACAAACGAACTTGACCTAAAAATAATATTGGGAGTTTTAGAGGGCCGAGCTTCTTTTTGTGGCTGAGTTTCAGCGCTTTTTTGCTGCGAGTACATTTCTCGGTGATGACAGAATGAAGTAAAGATTAATTCACACCGACATGCGCAATGCGAATGGCATTTCTGTGACGGCCGACCGATGACTCATTTTGAATTTCTTATCTCAATCAAATCGCTTACCTTGGATCAGGAAAGTGTGTTTAAAATGATATTTTTTTTACGAAATGAGCTTATCTGGTTAAGTTTAATAGTTTTTCGCTGTGTCTCTGACGCATGATGTACGAACTATGAGCCTGCATTTAAATTTAGAAGCTTGGAAATGAACATTTTTTGTTCATTCGAATTGCATTTTTGTTACTGTAGCCCCCATTGACTTTTTGCATCTTTCATTTGTTTTCTAAATCATGCCTTGTATTGGATATAACCAAATAAATCATTCCTTTATAAAACCG
>CAKNWW010266360.1:0-18457 GCA_932074435.1 Andricus kollari
ATAAGGAAAATTAGTGTTGCGTGACTTGGAAAAGCTTGAAGAGTAATGGTAAGAGGAAACGGAAGCCCTGGAAGGTCTCGCGCACTTGCTATAGATAATATTTTGTAAGATAATATTTAAGAACTTGTAAATAATAAGAAGGCGAAGCGATTATAGGTTAAGATAAGCATAAGGCATAGTGGTTAAGTGAAATTGTAAAAGATGTAAAGGGAACGGAGCCCTGAAACCCGTAAAAGGGAGAGTAATAAAATACATACATGTAACAAAAATTCTGAGAGGAACCGAAAAGTTAACCTGTTTTTTGGTAGAGGTGCACAGTGAGGCGAAATGAAAAAACTATGTTCAACCTAATCTGTAGGTCACAATTGTTCATCGATTTTCAATTTTTTTTTTTTCAAAAAGTTTTCAGAAAATCTCTCGAGGCCTATTTTTTAATTGTTGTTAGTTTAAATTTGTATAAGGGTCGAGGGAAGAAAAAAAATGTGCTGACATGTCAAGTTATATGTTATAAACAAATATTTGCAACAAATAGCCAGTATGATGGATTATGTTTTTGTGAAGTATATGTATGCATCGAAATCGCTCGCTCAGAGCAACGATTGTCTTCGAATCTCATTGCCTGTGATGGACGTTGGTGTATTATTGTCATCTTATATAATTTGTTGAATTTATCAAAAATTTTATAAACAAATGCATGATTTGAACAGTTTTAGGCAGAAACAAACCGAATTTTCTTCTGATTGTCTTCGAATCTCATTACCTGTGATGCACATTGATGTATTTTTGTCATCTGATAAAATTTGTTAAATATAAATAATAAATGAACGAGCCGAATGTGTTTTGTTATTAAAATCTTGGTAACGAATTTTCCAGAAAGAAATTTTACTAGATTTAGTAAATGTTTAGTCTTTTTTTGTTAATTCTGTTACAAGTTATGTAAGAGAAATTCTGAGTCAAACCGGGAAGGGTGAATTTTGTTGCTAGAAAATATGTTTTTTTTTTTAAACCCTGGTAACGAATTCTCCAGAAAGAAATTTTGCTAGGTTTCGTAAATGTTCAGTTTTTTGTTAGTTTTGCTACAAATTATGTAACAGACATTCTGAGAGGAATCGAAAAAAGTGAAAAAGATGGAAAAAATGTATTCACTATCTTAACGCTTGAGATACGTACGTTAAATCTCGCTCCTCATAGTTTGATTGAGCCTAATTTTAAAGCTTTTGTGTGCCCAAACTAAGCTTTGTAGAACTTTTTGCTAAAGGACTTTTTTATATATTTATGTGTTCACTATCACATAGCACAAGGTCGTACTCTATAATATCATGAGTCTACTAACGGTAATATTTTAGAACAAAAATTAAGCATTACTTCATTAAGGCCTGATATAAGTAAAGGGTCAGTTTCACAGTCCCACCGAGGTAACACTTCTTTCAAAATTATAAGGTCGTAAGTCACAATGCGAAAAAGGTTTATCGCACTTTGAAAAAAAAACAGTGTACGACTCGAGCCACATTACCCCGTTAAGTGATAGAGTAAACAGAGCCTAAAAGTTATTATTTTTTTTATATTTTCACTGAACATTTAAATCGTGCCCTGACGAAAGTGTCGGGTAGGAATTAATTCCGAAACATTCCGAATTATTTCGGAGTCTGTATCCGAACCAACCCGAATCAATCCGAAAAAGTTCTACATTTCATTCAATCCAAACCGGTTGAAAATTAATTCGACTCAATCCGATTTAAAAAAAAAAAAAAAAAAAAAAAAAAAAAAAAAAAAAAAAAAAAAAACCTACACCGATTTTCAATCCGAATGAATCGAAGTTCGGATTGAATTGGATTCAATCGGATTGAAAATTTGGTTCAGATTGATTCGGATTAAATCGGAGTGAGTCGGATTAATTTGGACCCAATTTCGATCGAACGAAATGTATAACTTTTTCGTATTGTTTCGGATTAACTCAGATTGGTTCGGATTCAATTAGATTCATTCAGATTAAAAATCAGTTTAGGTCAATCCGAGTGCGGATTCATTCGGATTGAAAATTTGGTTCGGATTGAATGGGAGTGGAAGTTCGGATTGAATCGGATTAATTTTGAACCGATTTCGATAGAACGAAATGTAGAACTTTTTCGGATTGGTTCGGATTATCTCGGATTGGTTCGGATAAAGAATCCGGAATGATTCCGATGACTTCGGATTGTTTAAGAATGAATTCCTATCCGAAACTTTCGCGAGGGTACCGGCCGGAAACCCTTTCATGTAGGACCGTACTGAGTTAGATTTCCGTCGTGACAATTATTTACAAACCTTCCACGTTAAAATATTTACGTGGATTGCAGTTGTAAACCACCTGTAGACCTATGGATTGATACTTACCAATATAGTATACACCGGTATACTATAATAGTAGGTATCAATCGATATGTCTAGAAAAACTTAAAACTCAAAAGTGGCATCCATTTTTGTCTATTTCTTTCGATTTACGAGATACTTGCAGTAAAAAATAGCGTTTAAATATCCACGTGGAAAAAGTTTCAAATTTCTATGTGGATTTCCACGTGTTTGGATAAGTTCAAGTGGATTTCCATGTACATTTCCACGAGAAATTCCACCCGTAATTCAACATGGATATTTTCACCTGAGCTTCCGTATGTGTTAGATAAAAATAACAAATCATATTTTACTTGCTGTACTAAAGTTTTAATTATTTTGAAAATTCTACAAAACTTTTAATTTTAATAAAAGACTCGTCCTGTTTTATCTGCAGAAATGAAGACTTTCCTTGCAACATGCCGGGCCCCCCCCCCCCCCCCTCTAGCCCACCAATGAGCTGGGCATGATTGTATTATTTTTATTTTTTTCTTATCTTAGGCATTTTCCTATTTTTGCTTATTTTTTAGTTTAAATTTTGTTCTTTTAATTTTAAAATAACAGATCCGTGAAATACAATTCGTATACTTACTGACTTTAATTATCTGCGTTTTTCGTCGAAAATTGTAAGGAATTACAACCACCATAAAAATGAAAGCGACACCTATACCTACCATTGCAATAGGAAATGGTTTTCGGAAACTGTTAGCTTCCTATTTCTTGGTATCATGCCATTTCCAGGCAGAAGGCTAAGTACAGACATAAATATTCTGAAGGCTTCAGACCACAATGCTATTGAAGCGTGGGATTAAAATTAGTATCCACAAAAAAAAGGGAAAGCAGTGCATGGCTTCCGATTTAAAATACTAAGATTTGGCAGCCTTGCGCCATCTCTCAATATCGATAAAAAAATTCTTTAAAACTTTGCTATATTAATTTAGCCATAGGAATGCATTGATGCATAAAAATGTCGAAAATTTGAAATTTGACCTTTTTTGGACCACCCTAGTAGTAGTGCTTTATTTGCTTGAGAATCATCTGATTCATACTGACGTCCGCTCGTAAACCCTGTGGGTTTTTTAAACCAACGTCCAAATTTATGTAATTATTTTCTTGGCTATTTGTCACAATGGGCACTATAAGTTTTTGAATATGTGCCGCGCACCAGAGTGGCCACTAGTGGCAACGATGTAGATTATCGTAGTGCGAAGTCTGGCCGCCGTGCAAGCGCCGTCTGGTCAGCGAGCAGCGGCGGTTTTCCTCAAAAACTAATACTCGCGGTAATAAATAATCTCTTTTGGGTCCTCGATCATATAGAGGATAACCGGGTTTTTCTCAAAAACTAAACTCGCGAAAATAAATAATCTCTTTTGGGTCCTCGATCGTACCGAGGATAACCGGGTTTTCTTAAAAAATAAATAACCTCTTCCGGGTACTCGATCATATCGAGGATAACCAGATTTTCCTCAAAAACTAAAACTCGCGAAAATAAATAACCTCCTCCGGGTCCTCGATTATATCGAGGATAACCGGGTTTTCCTAAAAAAACTAAAAACTCGCGAAAATTAAAAAATTTTCCCCGTGTCTTCGACCATATGGAGGATATCCGGGTTTCCTTAAAAGATAGAATCACAAATATTATACATATGTGTGAGTTACATGACCTGGGCCGAGCGCCCTCGCCGCGCCGGCCGGTGGACGAGGAACTTGCTCAGCCAGAGAAATACGTTCCCTTAACTCCGATGATTAAATGGAAAATACTGCAAAGTCGGCAACAGAGCGCTCAACGGCTGGTTGAGCACGAGCGCGAGAATGTTGAACACTTACGGGTTCTTCCCGTAGTGGAAGACACCCCCCAGTACTCGTGCGATTTGAGCCTAGAGAAAGAGGACGCAGTTCTTCTGGAAGGCTTAATACGGGAGTTTGGCTTCGCTGCCCCGAGCGAGGACACGTATTCACAAAGCCAGGAGGTTGACAATCTCCCCCAAGCCCCTCAACACGAGCCCGGGATTGCCGCTCTGGTTCTTCCTGGAACGCCGTTTCCTCCACAGGAGGAAATCCAACCCCCACAAGAAGACGTGCAACCTATGACTGGAAGTACCAGCCCCCATATCCCAAAGGAAGATTATTTGATACTCCGAGCTTCTCCCATTCCTCTCTCTCCGGTGAAGGTGACCAACGAGGTTACCCGGAAACCAAGGACCAAAGCTGCCCAAAAAGAGTACCCGTTACCGGAGCCGGTCGCCAGGGACACTAGTGGAAAAGTTGCGATATCTCGAGTTCTGAGGGGTATGCGGGTTACCCTCACGCGACAAACCCCGATAAAACGTCGGCTCACAGAGGAGTGGAAGGATGCCCACTTAAGTGGGCTAGTGGAAGTACCACGGACGTGATAGTTCGCCTTAGTGCCTACCGAATACCGAAAAAAACTAAAATCGATTGTAATTTACCCGCCCACCGAGAAAGTCCGCAGTAATTTGTTCCATTGATTATGCCAACGTAGCTATGTAAGTAAGTTTGTCTTCTACAATAAAAAAGAATTGATGAAAATACAAATAGTATACAGTTCAATTCTAAAAATAACATTTATTGTAATAACAAACTAACATGAAGGATTGACGTTGAACATTATCCCAGAGGTAATAAACTTTGCTTACAAAAAATAAACATTCGATTAGATACTTAATTGTTATTCACATTCGCGAAACTTACTAACGAACATGATAATTTTTTTGATAGTGTTTTCATCCCAGTTGTCTAGAATATTCAGCCAAGCATTCCTTATCTCACACTGATCTCTACTTTCGCTTATACATATAAGGCTAATATTTTTGAAAAATTGACATTCTACTAAACGATGATACAAGGGTTCCTTGTTTTAAATATCCTTATGGCAGTAGATGCAATAATCAACTACATTCAATCTAGTGGGCTCTCTGCAAATCCTCCATATATAATATTTTATCATAAGCTCTTATCCATGCCGATTAATTTTTTTGTAGATAAAACAGTATCAAAAACATAATCGTACTCTATCCCGATCTTTTAACATATTTCTAACGTGGCGGGCCTAGCTGTATTTCTCTAGGGTTGATGAATCAATATTCAATCTATACAGTTCTATCAGTTCTAAATATAATTTTTTCGGGCAAAGATCGTCAGACACCTTTACTATTTTTTCTATTCAATTTAATAGATTCATTAAAACACTGAATACAAGATTATCGAATAGTCGAACAATATGATTGCATGAGTTAAGTTTTAATCTATGAATCAGAGTAATCGTAGAGCCTACAGCAAGGCTAGATTTTCTTATAGCCTCATCCTTCGCCCTAACAAAAAGCGCAACTTGGGTGAATAATGTGCCTAGGTAGATGTAAGTTTTGACAATATCATACTCGGAAGTTCCGTAAATAAAAGGTGGGTATTTTTGTTTGTGCCCATGACCTCCCTTTCTGTAGATTACAATTGTTGTTATGCCTATGTGGTCATCTTACAGTAATGTAATAATCATTTTAAAAACTTTCGCATTCCCACAAGGGAGTCATCAAAGAAAGCCAAATCGTCGGCATTAGCTAAGAGCAATATTTCCATGAAATGGTCTATTGATACACCACTGATAACTCTGGCATACGAAAATTTTTGTAAATCAGCAATTAAAAATGTAAACATCGTTGGACTTATAACCTCCCCCGCCATCACTCCTTTCGTTGCATCTACCGATCCAGACATGCCCTTATTTTCCTTCACCGCAATATTAGCCTTAGAGTAGAAATTTTTTAGTAATCTAATGAATTTTGAAACATAACCTTTCGAGGATAATTTTTTCCATAATGTATTATGACTAACTAAGGAGAATTCTGCTTTAAAGTCAACATAGAGTAAAAGAAGTTTTCCTCCGTTCAGTCTCAGACGATTTTGCATTATTGCGTTAAGGGTAAAGATATGGTCCCTGCAACCTCTCCCCCACCTAAAACGTCCCTGTTACTCTGGAAGGAGATGCATGTCTTCAGCCCAAGCTGTCACCGTTTTAGTAAGAATCTACGTAAATATCTCTATGACACAGTTAAATAAAGTAATAGGGCGGTAGCTAGAAGGATCAGTTACATCCCCTTCCTTTTGTATAATTCTGCATTAAGAAAAAGACATAAATGAGTGAATTTATTCTTATTTATTACCTTACTCTACACTGTAGAGAAACAATTATTTGAATCGTATTTTTTAATTATCCTGCCATCTTTCTTCATTTTCTCTATGTTATTACGCGCTTTGATAGGACAAAGTTAATAACAGAGCCGCTGCACGACGGTTTTTAACTCTCGCGACACATCGTACACACGGAACAGCACAGCGGATGCATAGGGCTGATTACAAATGTTATAAAATGTAATAATCACGTGTTTTGCTTACAATGCTAATAATTATATTTTATGTTAGTGATTTATTATATGTACTATGGTAAATAATGCAATGACTAATTGAATTTGAACAGATCGTAATGCAACTTCCAGAAATAAGGAGGACAGTTTTTCTCTACATTTGTGCGTTTCTAAAGGAGCTTCTAAATCACACTCATGACAATGGTTTGGATGCAAAAACCTTAGGTATAATAATTTTTCTTTCTTATATTTATTCAATTTCTAACTTGAATATATCTTAATCGTTCAACAAAAATCAGACCGGTGTAAGCAGACCCGAAATATCTATACCTCTATGTAGTATGGTCCGATGTTGTAGTAATGCTGAGAACCGTTAGATCTCCAATTTTACAACTTTACAGGAGGTCTGACTGAAAGTTTAAACGACTATGAAATAGTATATTATTCACCTAGGGGGAGAAAAGGGGTATTTTCGGTAATTCACGGTAATCTTACAGGTAATTTGTAGTAACTTAAGATAAATGATCCAAAGTTCACTTAAAAAATATATGTAAATTTCCGGAAAGTTTCGGTAATTTACGGTAATTTGATCAGTTATATATTGTACTTTCCATAAATAACCGAAAAATGCTATTGTCTGCAACCAAAATTTGCTCACCGTTTTTACAGTGAGTGAGCTGATAATCGTAAAAGTAGAGCTTTAGCCTCGCTTAATAGGCGTCGAAAAGGGCTGAAATCATGCATATGTCATAAAAAATAAAATCCATACTACATGGGCGATTTTAAAATAGATTTCAATTTTGGTTTCATTTTTTCCACAGAAGAGTACTTTATTCCTTCGAGCATAATTTTCAGATGTCGAAACAATTTATGTAACCAAGCTTTCAATATGTCGGGGAGATTTATTAATTTAAAAAGTTTCATATTTGACTTATTTTCGTAGTACGCTGTCATGGAGATATGACATGGTTGCTGCTATTGTTATTGTCGAGGTTATTTTCAACTTCTTTTCTTAAAAATGTCTTCCTTAATGGTAGAAGGTCTGACATTTTCACAGAAAACCTATTTCTTATTCCTTTTTTAAAGTGAACAATTTGTCATCGTATATTCTATACAGAAAAAATTGACCCCCGAAATCACTTTAACATACTGCACTCGAATGTCGCGTAGCTCAATCGATTTCACATAAATTAGGGACGTCACAACATTCACCAGTCGCCTGTTCTAATTAACATTCGTTAAAAAAACGTTATTTCTGATTAACAGATGTTCACATAAATAAACACTGAAAACTCTCCTCATCCCACGTAACATGATGATACATTTTTATACACCTACAAAACTATTCGTATGGGCCCATTGCAGAAGACATTATATTATTTTTTAACACCATTCAAAAACAACCATCTGATTTTTTATTGGAGTCAATGCAATTAAGCATAAAGATAGTACCTCCCCGATAATCCACTTCTACAGGGAAACTTGTCTGAATTTGACTAGATTAAATTTGCGAATATTTTTTATCCTTGTACTTACAAGGGGGGTTAGGTTGGTGTCCGGCGTCGATTTTTTTGTTACTTCGCAGGTGAAAAGAGGATCCCAGATTATGAAAAAAATAATAAAAATTTTGGGCGAACGTTCACATTTAGAGGTCGAAATCACCCCTTCTACATTTTTGAGTCTTTTAGTGTTTTAAGAGGTAACATTGTTTTTTGTTTATTGTTTTTACACAAAAATGTTCTAATTGATGCTGTATTACAATATTAGCGTGAGCTGTAAACACACTTACCCTCTAGAGTTTAAGATTTTAACGTTGTTGTTGCAAACATCTTGTTTTGATATTAAATTCTACTAAGAATCATCAGTGTTATTCTAAATAACCCCTAAATTACGTTTCATCCACCCCTATAATATTATAAATGAATAAGAAATATATTTATTAAAATAACATTTGTGTAAGAAAAGGATACAAATATTTGGTTTGGACAATCAATAATAATATAACTCATTTTTTGTTAATGATGACACTTGTTCATATATTAATAAACCCTTGTTATGTAAAAACTACCCCTAAAAAACATTTTATGTTTTGTTTAGCAGGCAATTTTAATGATGATACATATAACAGAACAGTTTAAAGAATTTTTATTAAGGTTCAGGCATGTACATATTTGCGTTGAAAAATTGCACACACATACACTTACCCTTACACATATCGTTTTTACGTAACAAGGGCTTATTAATATAAGAACAAGTTACATGGTTAACAAAAAATCAGTTATATTATTATTGATTGCCCAAACCAAATATTTTAATCATTTTCTTACAGAAATGTTATATTAATAAATATGTTTCTTATTCATTGATAATATTATAGGTGTGGATGACACGTAATGTAGGGGTTATTTAGAATAATACTTATGATTCTTAATAGAATCTAATATCAAAACAAGATTTCTGCAGCAACAAAGTCCAAAATCTTAAACTACATATATGTCACATGGCGAAGCATTCTAGGGGTAGATTTTCTAAATGATGATACTCTAGAGGGTAAGTGTTTTTACAACTCACGCTATTATTTTAATACAGCATCAATTAGAACAATTTTGTGTAAAAACAATGAACAAAAAACAATGTTACCTCTTAAAACACTTAAAACACTTAAAACACTTAAGACACTAAAATGACTGCGAGATCACATCTTGAAGGAGGAACGTATTCATTGTACAAAGTTCATTCCAAGCAAGTAAAATCCTGGATTGAATTCTAAACTGTTTTTGGAAAAACACTTTTTAATGCAGAAATTACTACTACAAAATGAAAGAAAATGACCGAACGTTCGCAACGTTTACGAAGGAGCAAGTGTTGATGGGTTTCTGGTCCCGAGACTTGTGTGCGCCTTTAGCTTCGAAGGACCCTCATAATATTGATGATTTGCGATAAGATCTTACCGACTTAGAACGTCTGATCAACCAAAGAGCCGAACGGATTCGAAGTCAAAAGCGTAGAGAATTAAAATGTTTAAAGTTCAGCGGCAGCGGTTGACGCTATGTTACGCGATGTGTTCGTTGATCCCGGAGCGTCCGATTGTACCATTAAAGCTACCGTTGTTTTATCGGAAGAACTTGAAATGATACGCGATAACGTAAAGTTTCAAGGCTTTGGTTCTGAAAAATATAAGACGAATTCGCTCGGAATCGCGTATTTGAATGTCTCAGTAGGTGACGCGTTTCTCGAAAAAGTTGGTTTTT
The DNA here is from genome assembly GCA_932074435.1 of Andricus kollari. Taxonomy (NCBI): domain Eukaryota; kingdom Metazoa; phylum Arthropoda; class Insecta; order Hymenoptera; family Cynipidae; genus Andricus; species Andricus kollari. The sequence continues at coordinate 9,998 of CAKNWW010266360.1, forward strand.
GTTTAGTGCCAGATGACGCACAAGCGATAGATGTGATTATCGGTCGCACCTACACTTACCATCCACGAATAATTCACCTTCCGGCACTACCGACACATTCTATTAGTTTCATCAGTGTGCTCGGTGCGGGAAACGATCATGTTCTCCCAATTTTATATTTAAATAACTCCGAGAAGAAAATTATCGAAGGAGGCAGAATCGCAAAAGGTGAATGATCGGAGGTCCCCACCACGGAATCAGCTGTTTGCAGAGAACTAATCAAGTTAGAAGAACTTCACATCGGAAATTACAAAATCAAAGAAGATTTAGAGGATCTTGTATGGGTGATGAAACCCGAAGTAAGATAGTAAGTAGCAAAGCTTATTTGAATTGAAAGAATCAGGGATTTCCACCGAGACAAATTCTTCTTACGCCTTACGAATGGTCGTTGACAAGCGCAAATTAAATAGCTAGACTGAATACATTCACTTTTCGTTACCTAATTTAGATGACCACCTGGCAAAGTTAAATGGTGTGCAATTATTTATAACGTTAGATCTTTCAAATGGGTAGTTGCAGGTCCCGATTGCGAAGGAGGATCGTCATAGAACTGCTTTTATTACTTCAGACGCTTCGGGGGAATTTACGCTTATGATATTTGGTGTAATGAATGACCCATTTTACTTATTTTAGTCCTTAAAGCACTGTAAAAAGCGAATTTTACGATTAATCTTTCTAAATGTGCTTTTCTCCAACAACGTGTGGAATATTTAGGATTTATGTTTTCAAAGGGTGAAATTAAGCTGACCTACTCAATGATAGAGGAATTATTAATTTTCCGATCCCGTCTGATGCACACGAGCGTCGAAGATTTTTACGTCTTGCGGGATTTTTAAGACGATTTGTTCACAAGTTTGTGGAAATTGCCGACCCATTGTATGCTTTGTTGTGAGACAACGAACCCTTTCAGTGGAATGTAGAGAAAGATCGACCTTTTAATATGTTAGAACAGATTTTTGTCGTGTAAACTGGTTTTACAGATTTTCAATCTAAAAGCTCTCACCGAATTTCACACCGATGCGAACGCGAAAGTTTTAGTGGTGATGCTTCTCCAGAAATCTTCAGACGATAAATATCACCCGGTCTTTGCAATAAGCCGCCGTACGAGCGAACCCGAGAGAAGTTACCATTCTAGCAAATTAGAGTTGCTTGCAATCGTTTGGGCGGTGTTACTTATGCTTTCGTTTTTTATCAATATTCCGTTCAAGATCGTAACCGATTGTCAGGTGTTGCTCTATCTAAGCACACAAAAGAGTAAAAATACGCAGATCATTAGATGGTCTACCCTACCAAGCGAATTTGAGTTTGAAATTATTCACCGAGCGGGGGAAAAAATGCCTCATGTGGACGTGATGAGTCGAGCCCCTGTAGAATATGACGAGTTTCAAAGAAAAATGGAGGATCTAGTGCGCGGAATATTTTCAATAGTTAACCCAGAGGACGAAATTTTAATGTACGAACCAAGTACAAAAAGAACGAAGTGAAAGATTATGAATGTCGAAACGAAATTCTCTATAAATTCTCTATATGCTGGATTGGAACGTACTCTTGGTAAACTCCGTGAATTTGATTACTTTCCTTATATGCGTCGATATTTAAAACAACATATTTGGGGGTGCTTACAGTGCATGTTAACGAAAGCTAAAACAGGTCTGCAAGCTGGCCAGTTGAATCCCATCCCTCCGGAAAGTCGTCCTATTGCTGTGGTTTATTTAGATCACGAGGGTCCTTTTGTGACTACACCACGAAAGAACAAGTATGCTCTTGTCGCGACAGACAACCTGACAAGGTTTGTTTACGTGCGACCAGTCAAAGATACGAAAGCCACGATTGTAATCCGAATGATAGAAGACTTTATTCTAAATTACGGAGCGCAAATGAGATTTGTCACCGACCGTGGAACATGTTTCACATCAGACATGTTGAGTGAGTTCTATGCAAAGCATGGGATTCATCATACTCTTAACTCACCACGCCACCCACAAGCTAATGGCCTGCTTGAACGGACAAATAATACGCTGATCCCCGCGATCCAAGCAAGTTTACGTCATGCGGATGGAAACGACTGGGATTTGCGTTTAAAGGAAGTATAACGGAACTTGAATGAATCACCCACCAGGCGACAGGGAAAAGTCCCTTTGAACTAACTACTTTTCGATTATGTCAACGGACACGACGATGGTTAGTTTTGAACATTTTCTGTCGTAGATGAGGCGAGATATACTCGACCGGAAGTGCTTCAAGAAAAAGCTCGGGAAAATATCCTCAAAGTGCAAACTCGTTACAAAGCCAAGTATGACAAGAGTCACACTCCAAATGTGATCTTCGCCGTTGGAGATATCGTGGTAATGAAGGATACTGTAACTCAGACAGAGCAATCCACAAAATTGGAAAAACGATATCGAGATCCACTCGTTATCACCAGAATGTTACCTGAAGAAGAAAATGTAACCGAAGTCAAGAAAATGAAAGATAAAGAAAATAAATCCGATATTGCTACAACTCCATTGCGTCGAAGTAGTAGAATTTTACGTGGACCACAACGATATTAAAGTAATAACTCTAACGGTTTGATAGTAATTTGATAAGCGTTTGTTTACGTTCACTTTCAGTACTTATTTTCATTTGTTTCCTTAAGCTTGTGTTCAGCTCGAGGACGAGTTAAACTATTCCATGATGCAAGAGTGTTAAGGATATGAATTGATTCCTCATTAAACGATGCAAAGGTCCTAAGCGAGTTGCGAGGATTATTTCTATAAGATGTGTGCATACTCGTACGTGGACGGCGACAAAGAGAGTGTAAAAAGAACGAAGGTCGAGCGAAGTCAGTCGCTCGATAGAATCAGAGGAGGACAAACGTTTTGAGCCTAATGTTCTTCCATTGAAATTTATTTGCATAATATTAACTGTTTAAAATAAACCATACTTTCTTATTCTTTGAAGTGAAGTATTCTTATTTCTAGTATAGAGATCATCCAAACTTATGGACTTTAAATTATCTAAAAATTTACTTTAACATTTATTTATTTCATTCTGTAAGATTCTGAATTTAGAATCCTCGAATTTTGCAATTATATTATTATTTTAATTAATATTTCAGAATATCTGCAAATGTTTAGTATATGCATTCAGGGTTATAAACAAAAAATGCAAAGCATTCTTTTTATATAAATTTTATCAAAATCTAAGGATACGTGTTTTGTCATATTCGTAATTTGAATTTTTACTTTCCTAAAACTATAGAAAAGACATATATTTTTTAGAAATGTTTACCACCGTCGTAAAGTTGGTCAAATTTACTTTTGAATTCGTTAGTTACAAATTTTATTTTGAACCGCAGTTCCCTGCCGGTTGAACGGTGCTAAAACGGCAATCAAACGGCACTGTCCAGTGCCGTTTCAGTGTTGCTCGTTTAAATCTACTCAGATTCTAGTTTTAAATGCCTACAGAAGTTCCCTTAATACCTGCGATTAGGATACCAAGTAGACCAGCTAAAAGGGATTAAAAATTAAAATTGGTAAAATTTTGAAATAACTGCTGCGAAAGTTAGAAATTCCGAATCTACGGGTTTCGATAATTTCAGACATCTAACTTTTTTTTTAGAAGTTTAAAATTGGAATCAATATAATGTATCTCGTAAATGGAATGAGATACGCCAAAATATACATTTTTAAATTCAAATCCATAATAGTATATTAGTATATCATTTATAATCATATAAAAAATATATATATAATGAGAACATTCATAAATTAAAAAAAAGTTTTAATAATTTGAAGAAAATCTTAAAAAGGAATTCGGATTGGTGGCGGTGAACCACTGTAGAGCACTCTGCCCGCTCGGTACGTGACGCATACAATATGACCATTATATGAGCGTTGCATCACAGGTACTGAAATCAGCAAAAAGAGTCACTGAAACGGCGATTTTATCAGCTGGGTTTGAAGAAAATTGAAAAAAAAATTTGTTTTGAGCAGTGCGCTTATATGAAATGGATTGTCCCAAATGTTTTCAGTGATTTTAAGCGGGTTTCGGTAATTATGTGTGGTAGGACAGTGTATTAAAGTGATTACCGTGGCTTAAGTCTTTCTATGCTTACAGAGATGTCTCGCTTTGTCTTTTAGAAGTCAAATTATAGCACATTTTTGTCGAATGGACACATGGACTTTTTGATAGAGTGAGTGTGTCCATGTGCCCAGATAGGATCACTTGCCGGAGTTGATTTTGGCTAATAATTCAAAATTTCTCATTTTCTTCTTTTTGAAGTAAATACAAGAACATTAATATTTGTTCAAACTAGTTAATAATATCCAAGATTTGTCAAAACAGAGAGCTATGCTATTATGAAAAAAGTACTTACAATCAGTTCCCTTCCTTATCATTATGTATTTTAAAAGCCGTAAGACTCACAAACAGGTAAACTTTCTGAATTTTGTTGCAGTAATTTTCAGAAAAATTTGATGTGACAAAAAGAATTGAATTTCGGTAAAATTACCGAAAGTGACTGAAGGGTTCTATGGCATCACAGTATATATTACAAGGTTTTCCGTATCAGATCTAAAATTCAAAGCGCTCTCATTTTTTACAGTGTGAATCATTTCGAGGATATTTCTTTTGTGATACCGTAAAATGCATGATTTAAGAATTGCTGAATTTGCTATACTCGTGGCTATTTTTAGGTTAAATATTTCCTGATATTATAAGTTTTCCTGATATTATGGATAAGATAAAATGTAGTAATCCGATTTATTTAGTCCGAGAGAAGTTAAACTTTAACTTTACGCTGGTTTTTATTCTTTCAAGGTGTTGGTTAATCTAACTTGGAATTTTTTGGTTTTTCAAGGACGCCCTGAAGCCATATGTGACCGTCCGCGAAGAAAGGGACCTAACCCCCGAAAAACGATTTTTAGTTTTTTACACCAATCGATAGTTTTTAAGTTGCCTTTTCATTTGCTACTTATCGCGTTGCTATTTCCTCTGGTCCCATAAAATAGGCCCCGAGGGTCTGTTGCCTGAGCCTAGCTAATGCCGGACACTGGAATAATACATGCTGGGATGTTTCGCCATCCCTGCCGCATCTCCTGCACTCTGTCGTTGGGTTATACCCCATTTTTTGCATATGATAGTTTAAGTGGTTGTGCCCAGTTAGGATCCGTACCACTGTCCTTATATCTTTCTTGGGTAAACCCAGGATTACCCTGGCTCTGTCCATCCTATAGGTATAACCCAGGACGGATTCCGCCTGACGACAACCCTGGATTTGTTCCCAGTATTACCGGTGTTTTGTGTTAATGGCCATACCGATACAGCAAGACGCTATTCCCAGTACCGGTTCTGATCCTATGTATTCACTTGCTGCGCCGCGTTTTACCAACTGGTCCGTCTTTTCGTTTCTCTTGATCCCTGTGTGACCAGGGACCCATATGAGGGCCACATTGTTTCTTTCTGCAAGTTGGTTTAATGACTTTTTGCATTCCCAAACCAGTTCTGATGTTATGTCTGGTTTCCCTATTGCAGTTAGTGTCGCTTCGCTATCCGAACAGATCCTAATCTGTCTGCCAGCAGCGTTTCCTTCTATTAGTGTTTCAACACAGCGAAGGACGGCCAGGACCTCCGCCTCAAAGACAGTAGCATGGCGACCAAGTGGGATCCCTATCCCTTTCCCTCTCTTTCTGTCATAAATTCCTGCTCATGACCCTCCCTGTCCCCTGGAGCCATCTGTATATCAGATTCCCCCTTGGAGGAGCGGGTTACCATTTGCTTTCCACAGATCCCGGCTTGGCATGCATACACGGAAAGCTTTGGCAAACTTGAAGCGTTTTGTGAGTGTATCTTGCCTCATCTGTAGAATCGGCAATGCACTGATATCACACAGAGCATGAATCCTATCGCCGCTGTGGCATAGTCCTCATTGTTCCAGTCAAACCCCTGAATGCTAGCGTTTGTAATCTTCGCAGCCTGTCCTGCATTGTTTTAAGTTCCGCCCGTGGCCGCCAGTCCACGGCCGCATGTATGAGCCTGGCTTTTAGGTTAGCACAGTAGAGCCATACAAGCATTTTAGGCCCTAGACCCCACGTCAACTGAAAGGCTCTCCTGCACATCCAAAAAGTCATGAAAAACTTCCTGCATTGGGTCTCCAGGTGCTTTGCTCAGCCTAGTTCAGCCTGCTATCTGGGATTACTCCCAGATATCTAACCGAATCCGAAAACGTCAGCTCCCCATCCCAGAATGCAGGAGCGTCAACTTTTTGAGCTTTATAATTTCTCGTGAGAATGACTAGCTTGGTCTTTTCCGGATTTACCGAGAGCCCTGAGCTATCGCACCAGAGCTCTACGATGCGCAGCGCCGACCTCATAAGACACATCAGCGTTTCCCGATAAGCCCCCCTGACTAGGATTATAAAGTCATCCGCATATCCCTGAGTATAGTACCCCTCTTTATTTAGCCTTCGAAGGAGTCCTACCACCACAATGCACCACAGGAGGGGCAAAAGGACAACCCCCTTCGGCCATCCCCGTAGAGCTATTTGCCTTACTAGGCCCTCGCCCCATCTGGCTTCGAGTCTTCTCCGGTGTAGCATGCTTCCTATCTACCATACAAGCTGATCCAATACGCCACATCGCCGAGCCTCTTGACATATGACATCTGGAGGAGTATTGCTGAAAGCACCCTCTGTATCCAAGAAAGTGCCCTCAGCATACCTGTTTTGTTCCAATTACTGCTCTAATTTTGCCACAATAGCATGAAGCGCAGTTTCTACCGAGCAACATGCCTGAAAAGCATGCTGCCCTCTATGCAGCGGGGAGGCCAAGAGAACCTCATCCTTAATGTATCTCTCGGCCAGCGTTTCCAACGTTTTCAGGATAAAAGACGTTAGACTGATTGGTCGGAAATATTTTGCAGCAGTGTAACCCTCCCTTCCGGGCTTGGGTGTCAAGGCCACTCTGCCATCCTTTCGATGCCGGTAGCACGTGTAGCCCTAAATAATTTCGTCAGAGGAGGGACGACTAAATCCATGCCTTTTTGTAAAAGTGATGGTTAAATGCCATCCGCCCCTGTTGATTTAAAAGATCAGAAGGACCCTACGGCCTATTCCACCCTTTTGTAATCAGCGGCCTTAGAGGCGAAATTCCAGTTGGCCCTCTCCACCTCTTGGCGCCAGCCTTCCTCCCCTTGGTCGGTTCGGATTCATTGAAAATCCGGGAAGTGAACTTCCATCAGGTGATTCATTGTTGCTTGTTCCTCTTCGGCAAACTCATAATTATCAAGCCTTATGAGCCCAAGGCGAGCTTCCGCATTTTTCGCCAAGATCTTGTGGAACCTCGTTGTTTCCGGAATGTTTCTCGATTCCTCGCAGAAGCCCCTGCAATCTTCCTGCTTATACTTTCTTATATTTTTATTGTATTCACACTGGGCCGTCTTATAGAGGTTCCAGCCTGAAGGAAATTTAGTTCTATATACCCTATTGCACAGCATTCTTGTCTTTTTACGGAGTCTCTCCAGGTGGTTATTCCACCATTCTGCTCCCTTCCTAGACTTAAGTTTGCTTGTAGGGCAATTGTTCTCATATGATGTAGTCAGTGCCCTTCACAGAAAATCTGTGGCGTGCTCCAACTCATCAATGGTACCATAGCTTGTGGGAAATTCCGCAAGCTTCCCTTTGAGTTCCTCTTTATATGAGTCCCAAAGTGTATTCCTGGGGTTTCCGATCTTGGAAACCACCGGTTTTTCTAGGGTTAATCGAAACATGATATATTTGTGGTCCGAGAGAGACTCCTCATTGGAGACTCTCCAATCCACTACCCTGCTCCTCAGTACACCCGAACATAGAGTCAAATCGAGAACCTCACTGATGTAATAATTTTGAGAACACCTTCTTTTAAATTGCTACAGATACAACAGGTAAAAGGAAAAGTGGAAAAAAGAATGAAAAATGCGCATAACTTGGTAAATATAACCATTTGAGTAAAATATTCCTGAGTAATGTTGGAGTACACCTGCTGGGGAGTATTTTTTATCTCTTGACAATTTTCGAAAAAATGACTTGCTGTACAGAGAAACAGCTTTTGATTCTTCTGGTATTTCTTTAATGGATGTTATCTCTAAATGTATCAATTTTATCAAAAAATGATATGAAAATGAAAATATGCATCTTTCGAAGTAGACCAACTTTTGTTTGAAACTTTTTCCTGTAAAATCAATATCAAGAAATTTTACCTGAATTTCCGGCAACTTTGCAAGTGCCTTAAAGAACTTTTACATCCAGATAAGTACCTTAAAATTCGCAGGTGCTATTTATATGTCATATTCTACATGTACACAAATTTTCAGGCTTTTCCGAGTCACAGCAATGAACCATGAAAATTCGCACCTTTGTCAGGTCGCCACCATTCACCTCTTCGGGAGTCCAACACCCCGACG
>CAKNWW010266373.1:0-12107 GCA_932074435.1 Andricus kollari
TGTCAAAATTGCAGGGATCACAGTGGGTTAGCAGTTCAATCGTAGGGAAAATATAGGAATTTTTCTGATAGTTTCCAATTGAATTACCTCTAAATTTCAAATTTGTTTTAAGCTGCGGATTGCTCATACAGCTGCACAAGTATAGATTGTGATTGTGAATATTACAGGTTTCCATTTAAAAAATGAATCACAGCATTAAAAAAAGGGGAAAAAATCGCAAAAATTTTGTAATATAGGGACTATAGGGTATTTTGAGAAAAATAGGGAAAAAAGCAAAATACATCTCTTCTGGAAGGATTTTTCGCAGACATGCAGCACTGATGTAATGCAGAAAGAATCGATACTGCGTCGCTTTCCAGTTACCAGGGTCATCCATGTTAAACTCGTTCCTTTGGAACTCATCAGGAACATTTGAAATAGTTTCAAGGATCGATCGCAAATATTCACGCTGACTAGCGCTGATTTTAGTTAGACGATCTCCAAATAACCATTGTTCTAACAAGCATTTCATAACTCCGATGTACAGCAAATGCATCGAATCAAGAAGAAAGCTCTTTACTGCATCAAATCCCGGGATATCTAAAAGAACTGATTTTCCCTTGTGATGGTCTTTCTGACGCTGATTCAGAAAAGATCTCTTCGTCCTCAGTTTTGCGTTTACTTTGCGTACACTCTTTTCTTATTTCCTCGACGATTCTTCACTGATATGCCTTTGACTTCGCAGCGTTCACATGCGCAAAACCCTCCATGTGACTTACAGGACTTTAGGAAAGTACGAGCTGGCGTATTACACACAAAACCAAGAATCTCAACAGCGAAGTGCTCTCCCTCAATGTCGATACCATCTTCAATAAGATTCGTTATTTCTTTCACGAAATCTTCTAAAAAATCGTTTGCAGATATTGGTTTTGACCTGCCGCAAAATGCACCCACTACAAAGGGAGCAGAATCATAATCAGGGTCAAACACTCTCATAAGAATCGACCACAACTGTTCAGCCGAACGGTTATCCACTGGAAGTCCATCAATATTTATTAATAACTTTATAACGCGTTTGGTATACGTAATTGGGTATATTACTCGCTTCAAATTTTTATCGATTCCGAAGTTAATGTAGGAACCAAATTTTTTACCTTTACGGCACTTCATTTGTCTTACTGGTATATGTGCATACCGATTGCTGATCAACAACGATGTTGTACTTTTGGGAAGCTCAGTGTGGCCTTCCTCTCTTAATACTTTTAATAAATCAGAAGTGAGCTTTTTTGTTGCATGTGATATGTGGCCACAAGTTAATGCCTGCAATTTATCACGCAAAGAAGACTTAGTTCTGTTGGGAGAACTCGTACCCTCTGTCGCGATGTTTGGATCCCTATCGTTATTTGAGTTTAAAGACGAATCTGAAAACGAAGATCACGATTTGCCTGTTTCGAGAAGGTTATGATCTCCAGGATTAGGAAAGGTATCATCCAGGTTACAAATACTCGATACAGGAGACTTTTCAGGGCTATTTATCGGACGGTTTACGTTTTCTTTTTCCTGAAGATTGACGTCATCTACGTCCATCTCGTCTTTCTCAGCATTGGAATCTATTCTATCTACAGCTAAATCTTCCAATTCCGAACGTTTCCATTTACCTGTACGAGCATAAACTAGCGAATCTTGTTCAGCAATTCGCTTTAGTTCTCGATATTTCTTTTGACGAAAATATGACGTCGACATCTTACACTTTTTTCCTCATGCAATGAGATATGAGAAACGAAAATTTGCACATTCCTATATTTCTGGCAACACTTGAACATAAAAAAGATTTTCTTACACAATGCGCTTCTATTTGCACGAAATTGTAACTTTATTTTCAGTATTTTCAAAGTTGAAGAATTCAAAATTGTAAAGAATCGCAAGCTGTAAAAAAGAACACGCCATCCTTCGAAAACAACAAAGAATTTTAAATATTAAGAAAGAGCCGTTTAAAATAGAGGTGGTTTTAAATTTAGAGTTTTGTACCAAAAGTTATAATTCTAAATCCCAAGTTGTTGGTAAAAGCTCTCAAATTTAAAAACCTCTATTTAGAATGGCTTTATTTTAAATATTTAAGATTCTTTTTTGTTTTCAAAGGGTGGCGTGTTTTCTTTTACAGTGTGAAATTATTTACAATTTTGAGTTCTATAAGTTGGACATTCGCTATTTTGTTCTAAACTTTTCATAAAAAATACTTTGAATTCGAGAGTAAACCTTTGTACACACAATTAAATTTTGGAAACTTGAAATCCCTAATTTCTGTAGCTTGAGTGTAGAATTATTTACTTTCTATCATCTACAATTGTAAATCCCAAGTGTTTGGTACAAAACTTTAAATTCTAAATCACATCTATTTTAAACGGCATTATTTTTAACATTTTAAATTCTTTTTCGTTTTGGAAGGGTGTCATGTTTTCTTTCACAGTTTGAAATTATTTACAATTTCGAAATCTATAAATTTGACATCCGCTATTTTGTTATAAGCTTTAAATAAAACATACTTTGAATTCTAAATTTTTAAAACCATTAATTTCTATTGCTTGAGTATGGAATGACAATTGCAAATCCCAAGTTTCTGATAAAAAACTCTAAATTTTAAAGCACCTCTACTTAAAACGGCTTTATTTTAAATATTGAAAATTCTTATTGTTTTCGCAGGGTGGCGTCTTTCCTTTTACAATTTAAAATTATTTACAGTTTTGAAGTCTGTAACTTTGACATTCTCTATTTTGTTCCAAGCTTTAAATAAAACATACTTTGAATTGGATGGTAAACCTTTTTACATGAAATTACATTTTCAAAACTTGGAATCCCTTAATTTCTGAAGCTTGAATATAGAATTATTTATTTTTCAGCATCTACAATTGAGGGCCCGGATACAATAAAGGGACGAGCGCTCGAAAACGCGAAAAAGTATTGTCCAAACGTACAAATACACATTATACCGTAGCGATGCCTACAAAATAAAGAAAAAAGTTAAAAATGCCAATTGTTTAATAATAATTAATTGTAACAACTTGCGAAGCACAAATTTTCCTCTTTTCAGTTATTTTATAATTCACTGAAAACAACGAAATGTCCAGAAATATAAAGCAGTCGATTTTCTATTGATTGGGGGAAAGGGCAGATTTTCTTCATGTTTAATTTTTAAAAGACGAGTTCTTAATAGGAGAGTGTAAAGGCGAGAGTACTAACGTTGAGAAGCGCTTGCATCTGTGAACGATGCAGCCGTAGACGACGTTGCGTGCTTTCTTACAAAATGGATATTTCCGCCAATTTTCAATGGATCAATCTAAAAATTTCCAGAAATCTTCCTCAAATAATTGAATTGGGCGAAATTTTTTGGATCCCTTTTTCAATTATAGTATTAAAAATATACATCGGAAAGAAAATCTTTAAATAGCAAAAAGTTCCGTCTTGTCATTCTGTACAAGCACATATATTTTTTTAAATTATTGTTTTTAATTTTCAAACTTGGAAATCATAAGACGTTTGGACAATACTTTTTCGCGTTTTCGAGCGCTCGTCCCGTTATTGTATCCGGACCCTCAATTGTAAATCCAAAGTCAAAACTTGGGATTCACAGAGATTTCACAAATTAAGGAATTTTAAGTTTTATTTACGTGAAAAAGCAGCAGCCGCAACAACTTTATATTTTGCATCCTATTAAAAAATTACTAATTTTACTTTACTTTTCAGCTGGGAAAATGTATTTGAAACATACGAATGATTTGTTAACAAAACAACACTGCTAAGTTTGAAGCTTTCCTGATATAGTGATTTTACTTGATTAATGATGATAACCCAGTGGGCACAAAAACATTAACGTCCTAAGAGCGTTCTAAAGACGTTCATAGGACGTTTGTGTCAGACCGATTGATGTCCTAAAGACGCCCTATGTTCTAAAGACGGTCTTTGGAACATGGGACGTCTTTAGGACATCAATTGGACTGACACAAACGTCCTAGGAACGTCGCTAGAATGTTCTCAGGACTTTAATGTTTTTGTGCCCACTGGGAAATTAATCACAAACTTTTCATAACTTTTATATTCGATATTGTATTATTTTTAGCGAATATCAATATCTAAAAACTATACTAGATGTCTAATTTTGGAAACAAAAGATCAAAGGTACAAAAACATAACCTATATTCGCAATGTACATAATGCCTCTGACTGCCTATGTTTTTAAATTCGAAATATACGTTTCCCATAATGTTTATATTAAAATGTTTTATCACTTACATTTTTAAGCAATATCCTGTTTCATTCAAACACGGTAACATGTAGATGAAAACTCAAGGAATACAAAGCCGGTGCAGCCGGTCGAAGCTGTAATCCAAGAAGTCGATCGATAAGTGGTAACTAAGAAGAAAGGCAATAAAGAGAAATGTACAGTTTCACTTTATTTTTTTAGTTGGAAAACATTTATTTAAAACACAATAATAATTTAGGCAATAAATTAAGTCAACAGGAGTTAAAAATATTTTTAAATCATTTGTGCAATTAAAAAATTGTATAGGTACGTCAAAAGGCACATGAGGCACATCGTCAAGAAGTTAACAATTAACACTGTTATGAGTTCGAAATTTTTCGAAATTATTATTATTTGTAGCGGCTATCGATATTTATAAACTACATTAGATATCTAATTTTGCAAATAAAAATGACAAAAACACAAACGTACCCAAACATAACCTATACTCGATTTGTTTAATGCGACTGACTGTCGACGTTTCTCAACTCGAAATAATACAAGTTTCGCATTATTTTTACATTAAAATGTTTGCTGACTTACCTTTCTCAGCGATATCTCCTTTGATTAAGAAATTGAGGCACGGTAACACGCAATAATGAACATCAGAAATTGGAACAATTAAAGAAATTCGAAGCCGGTCGAAACTGCGATCGAAGACGCTCTCTTCGCTCTCTTCCTTCCTTCGTTCTCGTCGATCGAGAAAGGAAACGAAGAAGATAGGCAACTCACGTGGCGTGGCGTCTCGTCGCATTGGTGCTATTAATTCTTAATTCTCAATTGTACTGACAATAAGTAATGCGATTTTCTTTGAATTAAATAAAGACGAAAAAAAAATGTTCATGAAGTTGAGAATAACATTACGGCATAAGTAAAAGAAAAACGTTTCTCGCAGTATTAGTACAGCCTCTTGCACATTTTCAATATTTTGCCTTCTTTGCCTTCGCGCGGGATACGTACCTCGAAATATCGATATTTCGACTATTCTCTGTCGAAACTAAGTTCGTAGTACCAAATCCACGAAGCTAAAAGATACCAAATAGCATTGAAAATAAGCATAATTTTATAAAAGATGCATAAACTACCTTTCATTATAAAGTAGAGAATGTTTAGAAAATATTTAAAATCTAAAAATGAACTTACGAAATAACAATTTTTGGCAAAACTACAAGAAAGAATTTTTGTTTTTGGGACAAATAGTATCTGCATTTTATATCTGTATTTTTCACCATTCAATTTATAAGAATGAAATAAGATTGACTTTTTGAAATACTAGATTTTGATCTAACAACTGAAATTTCGTAGAAGAAATTGAAAATAAATTTATGACTATACATATAGGCAGGGCCGAATTTAGGGGTGTGGCTATTTGTAATTCCTGTCTGGCTTCTAACAAAAAAAAAAAAAAAAAAAAACATCATCGAAGTAGGAGCATGTAGCAGCGACTTTGATTTACCGACTAGACTTGTTACATTTGAATTCGGCCCTGCATATAGGTTACAATAACATAATATTTTGCAATTGAAGTTGAGGTATAAATATCACACTTAAAATAAAAACTATAAAATCATCTAAAAATAAAAATAAAGTAATTAATAATAACCTTATAGAATTCACTTTTTAATGTCTTTTTCAGCAAAGAACAACGAAACGATTGGATCCACAATCTACAACAATTATAATATATTTTGCTTTCGTGTCTAAAAAATAGTTTCAGTTTTTACAGTTAATTCAGAAAATGCGTGATATGTTTAAGGGGGTGGGTTCAAGGGAAGCTCGTTTTCAGAGTACTAATTTGCCGAAACAGTAATATGCACTTCTTCGCCGTTTTAGGGAAAATCAAGTTTGAAATATTCGCCATACGCCATATACAGGTAGGCGAAGAGTATTTTTAAATGTCCAGTATCTTAGGTAGCAGCGCTTCGGCATCATAACCAGTAGGTTGAGTGTTCGATTCTTAGTGCCTGCACTTTTTTATTTATTTTTTATTTTTTTAATGTTTTAATAACTTCAAGCTTCCCTATCAGATTTTTTCGCCGACATTTTAAATTTTTTCAATAGCGGTAATTAAAAAACTAAAAATCACAAAAACCATTGTTTCTGATTCTGATTGGAAATATAATTAGTAACTATTACAACAATAAAATACCAATCGTTGGCGAAACTATGGTGCCAGTATTTCACCAGTAATACATATTACTCCGAAGCCAGTAGTACACCAGTATAATGCCAACCGTTGGCTGAAATCTTATGTCGCTTATCATCAGCACTTGAAGTTGGTATATGGCCAGTACTACGCCAATAGCTCGCGAAACTGCGGTGCCTGTATTTCACCAGTAATGCGTATTACTCCGAAGCCAGTTTTTCACCAGTATAATGCCAACCGTTGGCTGAACTCATGTGTCGGTATTTGTCCAGTAATACGTATCAGTACTGCGCCAGTAGTAAAACCAGTATCGCGCCAACCACTGGCTGAAATCTTATGTCGGTTTTCAATCAGCACTTGAAGTTGGTATATGGCCAGTACTACGCCAATAGCTGGCGAAACTCCGGTGCCGGTATTTCACCAGTAATGCATATTACTCCTAAGCCAGTAGTACACCAGTACAATGCCAAACGTTGGCTGAATTCTTATGTCGGCATTTCACCAGTAATGCGTATCAGTACTGGGCCAGTAGTATACCAGTATCACGTCAACCGTTGGCGGAACTCCTGTGCCGGTATTTCACCAGTGGTGACGGTCAGTACTGGGACAATTGTAAAACAATATAACGCCAAACGTTGGCTGGACTCTTGCTTCGGTATCCTGCAAGTAGTGACGATCAGTACTGGGCCAGTTGTAAACCAGTATGAAGCCAACTGTTGGAGGAACCCTTGCGTCGGTATTCTACCAATAATGACAGTCAGTACTGCGCCAGTTGAAAACCAGTACTCTGCCGATTGTTGGCACAGTACTAACAGCCAGTACTGGCATTTCTTCTCAATTACAACTGGCGCGGTACTGCGCCGGTCGTGAATTCTGGGTAATATCCGACTTTTCCCCCTGGGACTTTGAAGAAAATGACTTATCAGCAAATGCGTTTTTTAAAATAAAAAAGTTATTTATTTGAGAGATATTTAATATAAAATTGTTCATTTATGATTTATATGCTCGTAAATAAATAAAATTTAAATCCGCAGAAATAGGTACCTCAGTTTGCAGTAATACGTACACGGTCTTTTTTCAACCGCAGTAATAGGTACAATATGTTCTTTTTTCAATTTTTTACATTTTTAATACGTTATGTTAGGTTCTCGTATTTTCCAATTTTTTAAATGGACAAAATACATTATTCTTCAGGCTGAAACAGAAGAACCATATTATTTCAATGTAAAATAGGTGAAAAATTGAACTGAAGTGAGTTTAAACCATGAAACCGCAGTAATTGGGATACTGACCCTACTTTTGAATATCTTCGCAGATTCATACGAGAATTTTCTGTTTAGAAATTAGAATTATCACACACTCTAATGCGATTGCTAAAAAAAAGAAGATTGAATTCTCAAATCATCATCACTTGGAACATCAGGTGGGTACTGATCTATTTTTTTAAGTTTATTTCGTTGGAAGAAATGCTACGAGATGTAGAGGCAATATAAGTTTCTGCCCGTTTCCACCAAAAAGCCTTTTCATGTCTACCATATTTCAAAATTTGCACTGTCAAATTTCCTTAGAATATGCCCTGATGAGAAAAATAAGCATACTCATTTTTTTTATAACAATAAAATATTTAATTGTCAAATTAGGCATACTGCTCTTATCAGATCACTTGATTGTATTATAAAAATGCGTCCGTGACGGATAATATGTACCGGGACAGTCCCGTGCAAACTATTCAAACATCATATTCTAACAAAAACGCATTCGACATTATTGGACTGTCAAAATCTTAAACCTGCTGGAAAAATGAGATTCCTCATTTTTGTATAATATCATTTGCGTAGTGGCTAGCCTGTCGGCACCGGCAAGGAGCCTCTTTGCCGGCTGTTTTTTCCCCGGGTGTGAACTTCCGAAAACCATGTAGCGATTAATTTTCATGCCCTGATTTCAAATATAGCTACACTGTTAGAAATGTTTGCAATTTTAGTATACGCGGGCATATTAAATTTCCTATAGTTTTACTAAATTCATTTCACATTGTAATTTTAGTATACTTACGTATAGTAAATTTCTGTTACGA
This sequence comes from Andricus kollari, assembly GCA_932074435.1. Classification (NCBI taxonomy): domain Eukaryota; kingdom Metazoa; phylum Arthropoda; class Insecta; order Hymenoptera; family Cynipidae; genus Andricus; species Andricus kollari. The sequence goes on from CAKNWW010266373.1 coordinate 8,497, forward strand.
AGTTATATGTATATTAAATTTATTACGTGTGCAGTAAGTTTCTTTTACGTATATGAATTTTATAATTTCTGTATACTAAAATTCATATAAGCGTTTGCTATATTCAGCTGCGCAAGTGCGTTTCGATTTACGTGGGTCGCGCAACCTGGCCGGCCGCCGGTGTCAAGCATGGGCTCGCATGCCGCTGCAGTTTTTGAGTTCTTTTGTGATGCTGAAGTTTCTGGGAGTATCTGCAAAGTCTTCTTTTTAACAGGTAGCTTTAATTTATCAACGTAAATGTAGCTTTACTGTAAAATTTAATAATCGAGAATGGAATAAAATGAGGTGTCATCTTTGATTTGCAAGTTTTAGATTGTGAGGTTATCTGTGGTATTTCATTGTTTCAGCTTGAACGGTAGATCTCCGATAAAAGAAAATCGGCGCTCGGAAAAATTCGATTCAGTCCTTCGCTCCCCTCTTTAAGAGGCCGTAGATCTTTTGGACCAGCCGATAATTTTGAATGATCCAATTCCAAAAATCCAAAGAGGCACATCACAAGTCACGGCTTCCCTCCAATCTGGATAAAGCGAAAGAGGAGAAGAAAAATATCTTCGTAACCGAGATTCAAAAGTGTAAACAGAATCATTGTAACTTAATCCAGAAAGAAAACGTGCCTCCAATTCAGGCAAATAATTCATTACAATGTTGAAGGCCTTTCAATTGGAAAATGTTTATTGACAGTTTCAAACTTTTCCGAGTGTCCACCTACCGATTTTTGTATTTTACTGGAAAATAAACACGCGCGCGACTACTTTTGCTACTTCACACATTTTTAAAAGTAAAATATAAATAATAATATTAATACATTTAATATTTTGTTGAATATTCGTCCTTTTTGGTTGAATTCAAGTGTTTTTTATTTCAAATAAAAATCTTGTTTGCTTGAAATATCAACTATTACCTGTTTCGTTGCAAGTGCATCGTTTTTGGTTGATCTACTTTTTACAAAATTTCTTTTTTTTCAGTTGAAGATTCGTCATTTTAGTTGAAAATTCATATTTCTTGTCGAAAAGTTAACTAATTTGTAGAAAGATAATTTTTTTGGGCCAAAAATTAAACAATTTGGTAGAAAAATTAGGTATTCAGTCCAAAATAAAGTTTTTTGATTAAAAATTCATGTTGTTTTGTTAAAAATTCAAGTATTTGGTTAAAAATTACGCTATTTGGTGGAAAATGAACTTTTTTAAAAATTTAGCCACTTGGTTGAAAGTTTATCTAATTTGTCAAAAATTCATTTTTTTAGTTCAAAATTCATCTCTTTGGTTGAAAATTTAACTACATTTTTTGTTGAAATTCCTTTCTTTTTATTTGAGAATTATTTTTTTTAACTAAAATTGTAAATATTATATTTTTGATTGAAAATTGATACTTTTAATTGGGAATCGATCTTTTCTAATTTAAAATTTATTCTTTTTGGTTAAAAATGCAACTGTGTGGTAGTAAATTAATCTGCTTTGGCTGAAAATACAACTGCTTCGTTGAAAATTCGTCTTTTTTGGTTGAGTTCATTTGCTTTTTGTTTCAAATAAAAATCTATGGTTGAAATATCAACTAATACCTGTTTCGTTGCAAGTTAATCTTCTTCGGTTAAGGTTAAACTAATTTTTCAATTTTTGTTTTGTTTTTTCGGTTGAAGATTCATAATTTTAGTTGAAAATTCATATTTTCTGGTCGAAAATTAAACTACATTGTAGAAAATTTAAGTATTCAGTTGGAAATTACCTTTTTTGTTAAACATTCATATTTTTGGATAAAAATTCAAATATTTAGTAAGAAATTGAACTATTTTTATGAAAAGTAAACTATTTGGTAAAAAATTTACTTTTTCAAAAGTTACTGGTTGAAAGTTCATCTGCTTTGTTAAAAATTCAATATTTTTAGCTTAAAGTTTATCTCTTTGGTTGAAACTTTAACTATTCTATTTTTAGAAAATTAATCTTCTTAGATGAAAATCATCTTTTAGTTTGAATGTTTAACTCTTTTGTTGAATATTCACTTTTTTTTAATTAATTATTTTAGTTGAAAATTCTTCTCTTTGGTTCAAAATTTAATTACATATTTTGTTGAAATTCCTTTCTCTTTAATCGAGAAATAATTTTTTTAACTATGAATGTAAATATATTTTTGATTGGAAATCGATACTTTTAATTGAATATGGATCTTTTCTAATTGAACAATCATTCTTTTTGGTTGAAAATGCAACTGTTTGGTTGTAAATTAATCTGCTTTGGCTGACAATACAAGTGCTTCGTTTAAAATTCGTCTTTTTTGGTTGAGTTAATTTGGTTTTTATTTCAAATAAAAATGTATGGTTGAAATATCAACTAATACCTGTTTCGTTGCAAGTTCATCTTTTTTGGTTATTTCATCATATTATTTTTTGGTTAAAGTTAAACTACGTTTTCCACTTTTTGTTTGAAGATTCATCATTTTAGGTGAAAATTTATATTTTCTGGTCGAAAATGAAACTATTTGGTAGAAAATTTACTTTTTCAAAAGCTACTGGTTGAAATGTTATCTGCTTTGTTAAAAATTCATTCTCTTTACTTTAAAATGTATATTGAAAATTAATTTTTGTTACGATTCATCGTTTTAATTGAAAATTCATTTTTTTGTTGTTGAAAATGCAACTGTTTAGTTGTATATTAATCTGCTTTGACTGACGATTAAACCATTTTGTTGAAAATACCGTAAGACAAAAAAATTCACAATTTAAAATTCATAAGTGATTTTTTTTTATACAATGTTTTTTTAATTTTAAAGAGCGAAACTACTGACAATCAAACACTTATGCAGTTGGTAAATCAAATGTTATTTTTTCTTCAGGGACGTCTGTTTTTGATTCCATTGCACAGGTTATGGTTGCTTTCAAGAACAGCGTTTTTATTAAAGTTGTCGATGTTGTGGAAGGAATTGAAGTACAAGTGAGAAATCTCATGTCAGCTCTCCAAAAAATTATCGAGCCAATTTGAAATTATTATTCATAATGGTTGTTCTTAATATAATATAATGTTTTTAATGAAAAATATCCCAGCCATGAATTCAATTATTAATATTTGTTATACTTAATAAATAATATTTGTAAAAAAAGCATCACAAATTATACTATAATATCCTTTACTTTTTATACGCACATTTATATCCTTTCGAAAAAAGTTGTGAAAGAAAGATTTGACTTCAATCCAACAAGGAAAACAACTAATACAAATTTTCATTTGCATTAATTTTTTTCCTTATAATTTAAATCAAAACTTTTCATATAAACTTTTTTCGAAAGGATACTAAATTTCGTGTACGTGTATACTAAATCTACTGTACACTGGTATACTAAATTTAATTTCATGTTGTGCATTCTTTTTTTAAAAGAAAAATTTTCTGTTTAGAAAATTGGTCTAAAACTTCTATACTGATGTATTTTCATATGCAGATTAGATATATGGTCAAGAAAATACCCGTAAATATAATGTTTAATGTTATACTATATTTCAAGCATACTACTTTGTTTTTGCCTTTTGAAGCTTTAGATGGAACGTGTTATATATATATATATATATATATATATATATATATAT
>CAKNWW010266374.1:0-10782 GCA_932074435.1 Andricus kollari
AAACTATGTCAGGCCTCGAGTGCGCAACAGAAACAATTGTCGAGAATATGAAGTTCCAGTATATGCGGCATTTCTTTTTTTCGACAATTGACTTTATTTCCCTAGGAGTGTTTGGCGGAGCGGTATTTGGGCTAATTCCATAAGAGTCACAGAGATTATGATAAAGCACTCTTAGTGCCGCATTGTGCCTTTGTATGTAGGTCGTTCGCGCATGAGTTGGACAACTAGATAGCATGTGTCCTAGATGCTCGGGGTATGCATGACACTTTCTACAGCTATCATCGGGAAAAGTCATGGCTCAAAATATGGCGACGGTAAGCTAAAGTGGAAATGACACCACCTTGACATGCCAAAGTGAAACCCTCCGTGCCCGACTTCAATCCGGATGATTTAAGGAAAGCAAACGTTAGCTCATACGACATCGTCTGATCCGCCACGTTTCTGTGGAAGATGCCGTGCATCCTCTTGTCGAGGAGCTGTTCGCGGAAGTTTTTCTCCTGTGCATTCTTAATTCGGGCCTTCAGGAGTTAGTACTCGAGATGGATAAGATTTGATGCATTTTGCTTACCCCTGATATTGAAGTCAAGGCCGAGTGTTTCAGCAGTCTCCTCCGCTGCATTGTACAGAAAACCCCCTTTGCCCACTTGTTCATGTTTCCTGACCATTTTAAGAAGAGGTTTGTAAGTGAGTTTCAATTTGATCTGCAACAAAATGATCTAATAATAATTCGCACAAAAACACAGCTTATACCATGATAAAGCTTACTTTATTGCGCTTAAAATAAGTTCCCAATTGTTTATGTACAAAAATTTGTTTGGAAAATATCTTTTGCGAAAAGATGAAAACCGTGTCTTTATCGCGTCACTCTGTCCTAGCTTGACTTTCGATGATGACATCTTTGAACTGAACAGTGTAACAAATTTGAAAAAAAATCATATAGATGCATTCATATTTTAACTACATATACACAATCGAATAATAATTAGACATGACAATCTTGAAACCTATTAATTAATAACAAATAAACCTGGAAGACCGATAAATGGTAGTGTGGTTGTAAGGACACAGCGGGATACCATAGCTGAAGGGTCTACTCATTGATAAAAAGTAGCTGCTTCCTGAAAAAAAAACGAATAGACCCCCCGAGTTGACCTTTAGCTATGGTATCCCATAGTGACACAGTCCATAGTATCTTCACACTCACACTACCATTCATCGAACTTCCAGATTTATTTGTTATTAATTAATAGGTATCAAGATTGGCATTCCTAATTATTATTGGGTGCTGTGAATTCCTTCGCTCGTGACAAAAGTAAAATCGATAGACACCATGACGTTACCTGTTGATAAACAGCAAACAGTTGCTGGGCTTATTACACGCTTCTACGACAACACTAAGAAGCAAGGAGAGAAGGCAATGAAATCTGTAACATATATGGAAACTTGACTGGCTACGCTGGAAAAATACTGGTCAGACTTTTAGAAGCAGCATTTTATCATAGTGTCAGATCCAAAAAACGCTAAAGATTCTTATGTTGTTGATAATAAATTTGACGAGGTAGAAGCTGACTGCATTGCAACAAAAACTCAATTCACCATAATACTAAAAAACCTCGGCGCAATCCCGAAGAAAATACCAGGTAATAAAAACTCAAGTCCTGTAGCACATTGTTCAGAAATTTCCTTTAAGCATTTACCCTCTCTCCCTCTTCCAAAATTCAGTGGTGATCAACTTGAATGGGAAACCTTTCGAGGTATGTTCAAATCAATGGTTCACGACACTAGTATTTCAGATGTGCAGAAACTTTATTATTTAAAAAACGCACTTCAGGGTAAGGCTGCAGATCGCTTTAAAATTATGTCAATTAGCAGCGCTAATTATAACGAAGCTTGGACAACACTAGTTAAGCGTTATGACAACAAACGAGTTCTTCTTGCGGCTCATATGCGTAAGCTGCTGTCTTGTCCTTGAGCTTCAAAAAAATCAGTAGACGAAATCGTACGTATTCTGGATGCCACGAATGAATCCATTCGTGCGTTTTCAAATATGATTAGGCCCGTTGATCAATGGGATGATTGGTTTGTTCATTTCCTCGTTCACAAGTTAGATCCTCATACTCGTGAGGACTCGGAAACGTCCTTGAAATACCACGAAGACTTTCCTACGTTTAAGGAGTTATCAAATTTTCTTGAAAGTCGAGTTAGAGCTTTAGAAGCTGCTCGTCCAAACGACAGTTCATCCACTTCGTTATCTGCAAAAAATTCGACCAACCCTTCTTTCCAAAAATCTAAGAAACAGAATCTATCGATTAATTTAGCGACTTCTGAAAAGCAAAACAAACCTTCGAATTCTTGCTCCATTTGTCATGGCTCTCACTTCATACCCTACTGTCCACGATTTAAGGGGCTCGGTACTTCCCAACGTGTAGAGAATGTCCAACGCTTAGGACTTTGCTTCAATTGTTTACGTGGAAACCATGCTTCCAATTCGTGCCCTTCAAATAAAAGATGCTTTGTTTGTTTAGAGAAGCATCATACTTTTGTACATGATGACTCTCAAAGAAAAAAAGACCAAGTGGTGAAAACCCATTCACTAACAGAGCAACCGTCTTCTTCGGGTTATTCTAGATCGGCCAGTAACTCTGCTGCTTTGGTCAATCATCTGACTTAAAAACCTGAGTGTAACAATACAAAGAGCATTTTTGCAACAGCTTATATAAAACTGAGTTCCTTCAGTGCAAACTCAATTCTGGTTAAGGGCTTTCTGGATTCTGGGTCCGACAGCTCATTTATCCCTGAACGTATAGTTCAACAATTGGAAATTCCAAAACAAAACTGTGATATCTCTTTAACTGGAATGGGAGATTCACCATTGGGATCTTCTAGTTTCTCAGATCGCCTCGAGACACACAGTTCGAACTTCCAATGCAAGCTTTAGTTATGAAATCTCTTATCCACTTGCTTCCGAAAAAGAGATTTGAGTTCAAAGATCGGCCGCACTTAAGAGACCTTGAGCTCGCTGATCCTGACTATCATCGTCAAGTGCGTGTCGACTGTTTAATAGGTGTTGATCTCTTCGGTCATGTACTTCGCAAGAGCCTAAAACAAGGTCCTTTAAACAGTCCCACTGCACTGAACACATGCTTTGGTTGTGTGGTGTTTGGTCGTCCTGTGGATCATCAAGAAGATGATACTATCGATTCTGCCAGTGTCCTTCATACTGTAGAAAACAATACTCTCAGCAATCAATTACAACTTTTCTGGGAATTAGAGGAAATTCCAAAAAGAACCTTCTTAACAAAGGAAGAACAAGATTGTGAACTCTTATTCAAAGATAATCACTATAGGAACTCCTTAGGTCGATATGTAGTACGACTGCCCTTATCAGGGTCTGCAAATTGCTTGGGAGAGTCACGCCGCACAGCAGTTTCGGTATTCCTTCGAAACGAGGAACTATTCTCGAGAGATTTCCAAGCCAAAGAAGCCTACAACAAATTCATGATAGAATACCTCACATTAAATCACGTGAGGCCGGTAAACAACCAAGATCTTCAGGTTGAGAACTATTACTATTTGCCTCATCATGTGATCTTTAAAAAGAACGAGCCGTCTGCAAAGATCAGAGTAGTATTCAATGGATTTTCCCGCTCTAATTCAGGCACATCATTGAATGACTTGATGCATTCAGGACAGAAACTTCAAACGGATATTTGGTTAATTGTGATACGTTGGAGACTCTTCAAGTACGTGTTCACAGCCGATATCGTTAAAATGTTTCGTCAAATAGATGTAGACGACATTGACTGTAACCTGCAGAGAATAGTTTGGAGGCCAGAAACAAACCAAGACCTACAAGATTTTTGTCTCACTACTGTCACATACGGTACTAGGGCTGCACCATTCTTGGCTATCCGTACCTTGAGTCAACTGGAAAGCGATGAACAACAACGATTTCCATTGGGTTCGGAAATATTGAAGAAGAACACATACGTCGACGACATTTTTGCCGGCGGGGAGTCAATTCAATCCGCTGAGACCAAAAAAAAGGAACTGATTTCCATTCTCAACTCAGCAGGGATTACCTTAAGCAAATGGGCAGCAAACTCACCTGTGTTGCTTCCAGAGTCTTGTGGATCTCGCTCGTGCCAAGACAAGACTTTTGAAATTGAAGATTCTGTTTCTACTTTGAGATTGAAATGGATTACATCATATGACTGCTTCCACTTTAGTGTCTCGTTATCTAAAGAGCCAATGATTTACACAAAATGGATAGTGGCTTCCGAGGTGGCTCAACTGTTCGATCCCCTTGGTTGTCTGGCTCCTTTTCTCATCAAAGCCAAAGTATTTTTACAGAATTTGTGGATTTCTGGACTGGATTGGGACTCAGAGCTGACTGAAGACCTTCGGTCTGAGTGGAATGCCTTTCGCCAACAGCTCAGCCCCATATAAGAAATCAGGATCCCACGTTGGCTTGGAACCTCTGACTGTGCCGCTCCGTGGGAATGAAATGGATTCTCTGATGCTTGACAGCGAGCCTACTCAGCTGCGGTTCATCTTGTCTCTAGAAGCAAAAATGGCACTCTCCAATCTAATCTGATCTTAGCGAAGTCGAAGGTAGCCCCAATTAAAACGGTAAATATACCTAAATTGGAACTTTGCGGCGCCGAGCTTCTAAAAAAACTTCTCGATGCTGTCTCATCCAACCTTGGATTCAGAGATGTCCCAAAATATTGCTGGTGCAATGCTCAGATCTTTATTGATTGGCTTCAAGGCCACCCATCTCGCTGGCCAACTTTTGTGGCAAACCGAGTGGGGGAAATACATTCTACTCTTAAGGATCAGATTTGGCGACACGTACCTACAAAGTTCAATCCTGGTGATTGCGCAACTAGAGTTTTTGACTCAAATAAGCTAAAGAATTCATCTCTCTGGTGGCATGGGCCTAACTGGTTGACAGAATCACCAAATAATTGGCCTCAGACAATCGTACGACCTATCAAGGTTGTGGATCCAGAGACACAAGAAATACTAGGAACCTCAAAGATAAATATCACACAGTGGGGCCAAACCGAAAAAACCCGGACGAAAGTCCAAAAAATGAAAGTTTTTAATGGGGATTTTTCGACTTAGGATCGGCTACAGTAGTCCCTAGTGAAATCGAATTCACTCATAATATGTCTCCAACTCGACTTGAGCAGTGCTGAGGTTAGTTGAAATGTAGCGTTCGTGCGAGCAGTGAGTAGTACGTTCAGAAGAGAGAAAAGGAGACGTGGGTCTTTTAAAAGCCTGAATTGTTGGAATTATCAATTCCATTCATATAAATTGGAATCAACTTCTAGAAGTAAGAAAAATATTATAACCATTTATAAAATAGTATTGTATTAAGCAAAAAATTATGAGAAGAAGAATAGCGCATGTCATTTTCAATGTAACCTATAAAAAAACTGGTCGTTTTAAAGTAAAATAGTAAAATGTTCTGCATTGTTCTGCCTTAAAAACGATTAGAGGTTGTAGGTTAACGTATTGTGAATGAAATATTTCAATTTTAGCTGCCCATGTCTGCCCGCCTAATTTTAATCGAATTTTTTGTGAAAAAGTATATGCGTTGCGTGAATAACGCTTCACGCTCTTTAAAGAGTAAACAGTAGGACGGCTTGAAAATTATCAAAATAGTCGAATCGTTTAAGCTGAGCGAAAAAAATGTGTGGGTTGACATCCGAAAAAAGTGAGAAAAAGCATTTTGAAAAAAGATGAATGTGTCGAATCCGAAATTTCTTCAGCTTGAATCGAAAAAACATGCTATTATATTATTTTTTCGAACACAAATTTTTTAGTGATATTTCAAGCTGAAGAAATTTCAGATTTGACATATTCAACTTTTTTTTAAATGTGTGCTTATGACTCAATCCAAAAGAACATGTTTTTTGGCCATTTTGAAAAAATTCTGAATTAAGCAAAAAATGTTGTTTTAAATTATAATTTCTTATTATTATTATTCACTAGCAAAAACTGTACATAGAAAAAATTTGCCATAAATTTCGCAGCAATAGGGAAATTTTCAAAAATTTGAATTTTGAAATCAAAAAAGAGAACAGAAGATATCAACCGATTTCAACATTTTTTTTTACTTTTTTCGGATGTCAACCCAAAAAGTTTTTTCGCTTAGCTCAAACGATTCAACTAATTTGATCATTTTCACTCCGCCCTAGGAAACAGTCCGTACAACAGCGCACGCAACATGAGCGGAGCCTGATTCAACTAGTTGAAACTCTCGTTATTCCTGCGCACATTTTCGATTATTATAGAGCATACTAGTCGATCAAAAATGTATAAAATCTATTTTTTTCAGTACTCAATATTTGTTGGAAAAATTAACTGTAATTATATCCAGCTTTAAGAGGGAAGCCGAATCTATTTACATTTTACAAATCGTGTCCACCATATTGGATCCGCCATCTTGAATTTTGCAAATCCGAGTTCAGATCCGTGCTCAGCGACCCCGAAAACCTCCTAGTCGTCAATTTGAAGACGATTTCTTGACTTTTTGGACTTTCGTCCGGGTTTTTTCGGTTTGGCCCCACTGTGCATCAGGGTGAACCTGGCCACCTTGTCTTACATTCAGGACCTTCCTAGTCGATATTCCTCCTTGCAAAAACTGATTCGAGTGACAGCCTATATCTACAGGTTCTGCAGACTCTGTTCCACCAACCCCACGTCAGTGGAACCCTATCTGACGACGGAGGAGTTAACAAAGAGTTTTAATTTTTGGCTCAAGTCTGCTCAGCTTCGTCATTACCAGGCAGAATACATGGCCCTGCAGAACGAAACCAAAATCTCAAGGAAGAGTGAGCTTTTGAAATTGCATCCTTTCCTGGACGGTAATGGAATCCTGAGAGTAGCAGATCGTCTTCAGAATTCTCTACTGAGCTTTGACGAAAAACATTCCATTATACTACCGAAACGAGATCAACTCTCGTATTTAATCGTCTTACAAGCACACACCCTCACACTCTATGGAGGACAACAGTTGACTTTGAGCCAAGTGTTGAGTAGATATTGGATAATCGGAGCTAAAACCTTGATTAATCAGGTCATTCGCTGTTGCGTAACATGTGAGCGTTTCAGGGCGCTAACACCAACTCAAATTATGGGTCGAGGCCGTTCGCTTGTACCGGAGTGGACTACGCTGGCCCTTACAACTTTCGGGCTTCACCCGGACGAGGAATTAAATCCTATAAAGGATATATCTGTCTCTTCATCTGCCTCTCAATAGAAGCGATAAATCTGGAGGCAGTGTCTGGCTATACCTCAAATGCTTTCTTAGCCGCATTCAGACGCTTCATCTCTCGACGAGGTGCCTGTTCAAGGCTATATAGTGACAAAGGGACCATGTTCAAAGGAGCTGACCGGGAGCTGCGATCCCTTCTTCGAGGCGCTATAAGGATAGTCACCAAAGTGGCCGAAGACCTAGCTAACCATGGGACTAGTTGATCTTTTATTCCGCCAAATGCACCGCACTTTGGTGGCATTTGGGAAGCCGGTGTAAAATCGGTAAAGCACAATCTAATACGGTCGATAAATGCAGATTGTGCACGTGTTTCTCCTCGCAAACCACATTTAAAGTCGCGATTAATTAAACTACCATTTTTCTAACATTGAACCATCAATGTAAGTAATAGTGATTTATTCCCAGTGCAATATAGTTTTTATATTTTAGTAAAGTGATGTGTTATCATTCTACCGCCTTTGAATCCTATACCTCTGACTTGCTCACCACGTGTTCTCCAGCACCTAAAATAATTCTTATTCTTGTTTTATAATTAATAAATCTTAAAATTATAAACAGAGCCATTACACGGCTTTCTATCTTCATTCATTCTCAAGATAAAGTTATTGTAAATAAATCCCCGTAAAAAGTAAATTATTGAATATTGCAACATTTTGAAAAATGTCCTGCATTAAAGAATGTTGAAAGAATATCTGTGAATTTGTTCAGATTTTTCCTAACGTCACCGTCTTTCTGTTTTGCCCTCTAACTATTGACAGCAATTTTTCAGGATAAAAGGGATTATATCGTTGAATTCGGAAGACCTTAAGCTTTCAGATGCTTTTCATTAAACAATTCAGAGATTTTTTTGTGCGAGTTGCAATCAACAGAAATGAGGGGCCTCGACATTTGGCCCCGACTTTAGTTGTGGACATTCTCAAATGAACCCAACTAGGTCTGGCAAAAATGGAACGTGCCTAACCCGTTTTAGTTGTCTTGAGATACAGAGAATGCATGTTGGGAAAAACAAAACTTTCTTCATGTGATAAAAAACTAGCATTTTTATTGAGGCACATTTAGAAATACAGAATCATCGTCAAAGTCAAGGATAAAAAAACACTTATCATATTTTAGGCAACCAATGTAAAAACGCGATAAGAACGATGAAATTGATATTATGTTGTTTTGAAAAATTGAAGAAAAAAAGATTTCCGAAGTTTTTAAATGGTTTTTGAAGGAAATACCATAAAAAAATTTCGAAAAGTACGAAAACGTGTTTTACTGTAACTTTTAAACTTCAACTACGAATTAATTATTTTTTATGATACTTCTAACCAGAAACTAATTTATTATTTCTCGTAAGCCTATTTAAATTCTTTAACAATACAAATATTATTTTTTAAACATCTTGAAAATTCAACTACGCCCACTCGCAACCATGCCCACCTCTCTATAGAACTGATGATTTTTACACAGCTTAAGAACGACGCACATTATGAATATTATTCTGTTCAGCAGTATGATATTAAATTAAATTCGGTGTCGAAAATCGATGTTTACCAGCATATTCAGTTGAGCTTACTAGAACATCTCGTTAAGTTTACCAGAATAACTGGTTGTGTACAAGAATTTTTTATTTCTAAGCTACTAGAAAACTATCAAGTAAAAAATTCTGGTAAATTTTTGTTAAATTTACCAGAATAGCTAATTAAAACAACCAGAATATCGTCAACCAGAAAGTGCTGATTCTTTTTATCAGAATTGATAGTACGGGCATATTTAAGATTCTATTCTGGTTGGTTCAACCAGTATTTATTTTAAGTCCACTCTTAACTTAGTATTAACCAATTTCAGTGTAAGACAAAACATTTTTTTCATAAATTTGCAATGCCAAATGGTATTTTCGAGAAATTGTATTATAAAATTGAGTTTTTACGGGCAGACTATAACAGCTTTTTCAACTAAAGTAAATCTTCGTTCAGTTTCAAGTTTAGATTCTGAATCAAGGCAGGGATTTATCTGTTGTAATTGCAAACGACATTGGATTGGTAAAAGATACAAATGCCGACAAAGAAATGTTAAGTATAATTCCAAATATCACGCCAACATTTCGCGTAGAGATAAATAGGTGCAAATATTACATTACTGATGTTACGTCAGCTTTAAAAAATCTCAATTTGTGGAAAAAACCGAATAAATAGTCATATAGCTAATATTTCAAAAATTTAACAAATTTTAACACAATAATAACAATAATAGTAATTTTCTCGTCCTTACCGCCTTTTTAAATTGGTTATCTAATATATGATACCTGCTTTTTTTCATCCTTGACTTTGACGACGATTCTGTGCTTCAAGATGTGCCTCAATGAAAATGCTAGTTTCTTTATCACAAAAAGGTAGTCTTATTTATTCCCAAAACACCTTCTCTGCGTCAAAACACAACTAAAACGGGTTCGGAAAACTTTATTTTTGCGAGACCTAGTTGGGTGCATTTCAGAATGTCCACACCTAGTTCGGTGTACTTAAAAGCGCTCACACATAGTCTTGAGTCTGAAATACACTGTATAAAGGTTAAACAACCACCTCAGGGTCCCACTGGAAGCAACTGCCATCTATGAACATGAGGGTCCTGGAGGGGGGGGGGTGTAGAGGGTCCCTGTACTAAGAGTTTCTGCTGAATATGGTTACAATAATTAATAAGCAGTCGCGGACAATTGTCCAGGGATGGTCCCGAAGGTATAACCCCCAAGCGAAGGCGTAGCAACCGTGCCGAAAGCTATATGGCACCTGGGTGATGTGTCTCAAAAAGTGACTCTGGGATACCGGGCGACCTCTCAGAGTATGCAGTCCTATCCTTGAATGCTGGGCTCTACAAGGATGGAAAAACCATTTTCCCTAGCTGCTCGTGGGGACAACAATCATAACACCAAACATAGTTGTAATAAGTGCGGTTGAAAGCAATCGAACGCAAAGGGCTTCCGACAATGGGTCGGACAAAAATGCTGACTACCTTAGAGTTGAGGGAGCCAATCAAGAGAGAGTCAATGCGATGCACCGGCAACTGAGGTGTTCCTAAAAACTACAAACCCAACAATTGCTACCTATCGATGGCCTGGATTGACTACATGAAAGCTTTCGATTCAGCCTCTCATAGATTTATCATCTATCTGTCGGAAAGCTTAAAGATTCGTCCACACAGCGTGAGGTGCATGCATTCACGTATTTTACATGGATAATCTTAAGATCTATGCTAAAAATAAAGAGCAACTAGATCTACTATCGGCGCAATAATGATAGGCATTTACCTCTGAAGCTTAACAGATCAGCCAAAAAAAATGCTAGAGTAATAAGTTAATAGTCATTTGAAAGCTGGGAGTGTTCCACGTAAATGAGCTTGAACACGTTAATGTAAAAAAAATGTTGTGCTTTGCAGACAGAAAAATACAAAAAAAAGTAAGGAATTTCGGGCACATTTAAGAAGAGTCAAGTTTAGAACATTATTTCTTATACAAG
>CAKNWW010266384.1:0-10100 GCA_932074435.1 Andricus kollari
CCTGCATTCGTCTGCAAATGTTTCTCTCTACATGGTACTTTTTCCTGCAAATCTCCGTTACACCTAATTTACAGAGAACTTGTAGAAGATAGGCAGAGAAATGCCGAGATTCTCTGCATTTCGCTGCAAAAAATTTTTCTCTGCATACTAATTTTCACGCAAATATCCGTGAGACCAAATTAGCAGAGAAATTGGGAAGTTTTGCAGATTAAAGAAGGAAGATTTATCTGCATTTATCTGCAAACGTGATTGCAGAAAGGCCGCGGAAAAAATACAGGAAGATTTTTCCACCAGGAATTACAAGATTGTAAAACGCACGGATTGCAAGGATTGATTTTAACAAATATTCTTGAAGTGATTTTCACAAAGAAAATACACAAAATATGCACACAATTGATAGCGGAAAATATTATTTAAATAATGGTTAAACAATTAATTATTATTATTTTTTTTTTTAATTAGGAAAAAGTGTATTTGTAATGAGCTGCAGATGCATATAAGCAACCAAAATGCTCAAATATAATTGCAGGACATGCACGAAACGAGCTATTAAAAGAATTTTTTTTGCTGAAAATAGCAAACAAATAAATTTTTTTTTGAAGAGTCATAACTCTTGACGTATGAAGGCTAGTAGATTATTTTGTTTTAGATTTACGCATAATTTTCTGCACTAGAACTTTTCCTCTAGCATTATTACCGTAGCTTCATCCAAAAACAAAGTATTTCGAAAAAACTGCACACGAGTAATTTGCCTGGAAAAATAGTTCAAAAGTGGTCAACTTCGGGAGGCAATAACTTACGACCTATTGAGGCTAGGTCGTTATTTTTTCAGAATTACTCGAAATTGCACCTACTTTAATTAAAATCTCTAAAATGCAATGTGGCAAACACGCCTTTTGGAACTTTTTTGAAAAATCTTTCCGGGACGCGTTGTACTCATTTCTAGAAAATTTGGAATTTTCATCAGGACCCCTCAATAAACTGTGTTGGAAAATACATGCGCTATACCTATTTAATACTTCGAAGTAATTACGAAACTCATGTCGACTGCGTTTCTTGGCCAAATTTTATGTTTTATTTTCAAAATTAAGTTTTGTAACAAACAAATTAAAACGAAAATTTAGAATTTCCTTATGGCATTGTAAATAATAGATATTATATTAATTAATGATTTAAAAAATGGCAGTACAGAACCAGATAACAAGCATTAAATTAATTATCAATGTATAATCATGAAATTTAATTAATCATTCTATTAAAGGTGAAGCAGAATCTTGTAAATTTAAATTTAATCATGTATTTATTTAAATAATAATTAAAATGTTATTTAATTTATTTCATAATTATAGTAACTTCATTAGAAGAATGATTAAATGAAGGTATATCATTCATTCATTCAACTGAAGAATTAAAATAATTTTTATATAATATTAATCGATAAAAAGCAATTCGTTCTCAATGACAATATATTTACTGTATATTACGATGGTCCGAGAACACCAAATTTTTAAAAATCGAAAATGACTAGTACTCAAAAATATTTCATCATGAGAAATTGTTTGTTATTATCAGGGGGGTGACACGAGTTTCGCTTTTGCATTAGAGGCGCGTGTCAGTTTTGTGAAGAGCGGCGAGTCGTGAAACATTGGCGCCAGCTCTGCTGCACTAGGTCTGCCCATTGCCTATTATTATTATTTTGCATGTAAAAACTCGTCACATGTCATAACTTTATCGTCTATTTGCCGTATTTTATTCATTTACGGATAAATGTGTTATAAAAATAGGATGCAATGATGTATAGCTCCGAACTGTCGTACAGGGTACGACTCAACCCGCTCAAACGGAGTAAAAAAAGTGGGTTTCTCCATCACAAAAAATGAGGTTGAACGTTGGTAAAAAGCAATTAAGCGTGACAAAAAAGATTTTATTGTTACACCTGGACATGTACAGGGCTCGGAACTGCTCAAGCTTAATAAAATAGTAAAATAGTAACCATACATCTCACAAAAAAAACCCGAAAAGTAACAATAATGTGGCAAAAAAGCAACCAAAAAGAAAGATTTTTTACGAAAAAAGACGAACTTTCCACTAAAATTATGAATCTTCAACAAAAAAATGTATGCTAGAAGTAGTCATCTTTTAACAAAATGGTTGAATTTTTCTGACTAAAAAAGATAAATTGTTAACGAAAAATGTAATAGTTGATATATTAACCAGAAAATTTTTTAATTTAATATCAAAAACAGTAGAATTCATTCAAAAAAGACGATTTTTCAACAAAATAGGTTTTTTTCTCAACCGCATTGTTGAGTTTTTAAGCCAAAAAGACCAATTTTTACAAAAGAGTTGAATTTTCAATCCGCAAATATGGACTTTTGACAAAAAAATTATCTTTCAACCAAGTAGTGGAATTTTCTACAAAAACAGGGGAATCTTCAACCGAAAAAGACGAATTTTCAACAAAATAAGTAGATTTGTTACCAAAAAGATGAGTTTTCAAATAAAAGTATGTATTTTTAAACAAAAGGGTGATTTTCAATCAAGAAGAGTAATTTTCTACCAAAAAAGATGGATTTTCAACCATTTTTAACAAAAATTGTTCAACTTTTAACCGAATTTCAACCAAAGAAGATAAATTCTCATCGGAAAATGTAATACATAGTTCGTTATTTGAACAAAAAATATTTAAATTTTTAATTAAGAATTTGCAATTTTAGCTAAATTGCATTTTTTATCAGGATTCATAATAATTGAATTGATAGCCCTTTTTATACATTTTACATACGAACTGAATAGTATTTTATTGTTATTCTCTAATTTTCCCGGTCCTTAAGTGTCAAATTTACTCGACAATTTTGAATTTTTACATTTTTCACAAGTTTTTAAATAATACGATTAATGAATTAATTCATTTCGTTATTCCGGGAAAGAAATGTAACCGAAAGTAACCTTTTCATAAAATAAGTAACTTTTTAGTAATCGCGGATCAAAAAAGTAACTAAGTTACTAAAAAGTAACCCGATCCGAGCCCTGGACATGTAGTGTGTGAAGATCACTTTTTGAAGCATCAGATAATTTGGAAAAAGGAAGTTTTAGCTTCTGATGGAACGGTTATGGCGGTAATTATTACGATTTGTTTACACTGATGTCCTTTAACCAAAAATAATCGAATGGCTCTGTTGGTTTTATGACTACACTGATTTTGAAATTTTGATATATTGTTCTTGTTGCCGAACTCTTAGATTATTGTGATAGTGTGTAAAATTATATTTTTAATAGTTTTTGAAAATTTCAAAATATTTTAAGATCCTTACTATCTTTAAGAAAAATGTCAAAGTAAGATTAATGACAGGTTTGAATTATCGCTGAGTTTCGACATTTATGTACAATTACATTGATTTATTAATAAATTCAAGTATTAAAGTAAATTATAATTGTAAAATAATGATTTTCTTGCAGTCAGAATGGTACAAGAAACCTAAATTAAAACCAGGAGTTTTGCCATCTCAATTTCCAAACTACCCTGAGTATTGTTCGAAGGCTGCTAAAAACCTCGTCGTCTAATAAAAACGTGATTTTTTGAAAAAGGATTCTGAAATGTCTAATATAAATATATAAATGAAAAAAGTGTATCTTTCGCTATACTTTTATCGTAGTATATTTTAAAATAATTTAAATAATTATATTTACTTAAATAAATTAACCTTGCATTTATTACTCCTATATAACCTCCTATTGTCATCACTACATATTTAATTTATATCTCCATCTTTTAAATGAATTTTCAAATAAATAATTGACTAAATGTACAGTAAAGTTAATAGCCTTAATACTGATAATCTTTTCAGCCGTTTAACGATCAATACATTATACTGAATATCAGAAAGTATGATTTTTATAATTTCTTGTATATTTTTAGTATAATGTAATGATACATTAGGTTCGTTCAAGCCATTAAAAATAGAAGAACAATTTATTACATCATCATTTCAGAACATTTAGTTTATTTGTTTCAAACCTTAAAGACTTAATCTTTATATTTTACCATTTCACTCTACTTGAAAATTAAAAACCTTAAAAACCGACATTTCCAGTGTATGTAAGGTCTATTTTTTAATCCTAGATATTTTCTTAATTCTAGAAACAGTTCATCCTTGCTTAATTCACGCTCAAATTTTTTAAATTATCCAAAAACGTCCAAAATATTACAAAAACTGCGAAAAATACTAAATCTCCCATGATTCTAATGAGCTTTCTTTTAAATGTAGGGCGTCGCGCTAGTGGCGCCAGTGTTTCATTTTCTGCCGTCCTTCATAAAACTGACACAGCGCATTTGCATGGCGAGTCACCCACCTGGTTATTATCAAAATAAGAAATTTTTGACATCATTCCGACACCGTGGAACTAGTTTTTATTACACATTTTATATTATTATTATTATTATACAATACAGTATGTATGTGCACAAACAAATATAAAAGAGATTGTCAATAAATATATGAAATAAAAAATAAAATTGAACACATTAATTCGAAATAATCACAAATTTCATTCCGACTGCTTTGTTCTTGTAACACAGGCATGATTTCTGCTTACACGAAAGAATTTCAGAATCATTATTTCTATTTTTGTATGGATTTAGAAAATTTTGGAAAGAAATATGAATGATAACATTTTTTGAAAACATTAGAACTTTTAAAAATTTGAGAGTTTTATAGAAAGGGCATAGCAGGATAAGCATGTGTGTGCTGCCCCCGGCCCGATCAGGTCCATATTTTCATCATAACATGGCATTAATCGGTAGTGAAATACCCTGGAGTGTTATCTCCCAGAAATGATTTTTATGGGAGTTATGGGGGTTAGAAGGAAAATCGAAAAAGTAATTTTTCTTGAGAAGGGCTTGACCGATTTTGATGAGCAAAAAATATGTTTTGGGACTCAATGGTAGGATACTGGGAAAAATGTATGAACTTTTTCCCACAAACATAACCCAAAAAAAAATGTTTTTAAAGGGTCTTGTTCCGATGACCACTTTCATCTTTCACCAAAAAAATCTTTAATTCATGTTATAAAACATATTTGATCCCCAAATAGATCAAAGAGATAGAGCATAGTTAGAAAAAATAAAAACCGTGAGTGCACCGTACAGTGGATGATGTACATTGTGAAATGGGTATGTAGAGCAATGACTATCACCAAAAAAATGTGGGTGCTTCCCAATTTAGCTGATAGTCAGTTAAGACTTCAAAATTTCACAATCGGGATGATAAATGTACTAAAATAGTTCCCTTTTCTATTTGAACGCCTGTAGTCAGCCTACAATAATTGTAGTTCCCAAGGCCCAGCACGTAGAGGTTATAGTAAGATTTGAAACCCATTTCATGGGGTGCATGATTATCGTGAGTCCCCTTGCCTCTCACGAACCGGGGCGCTTGGTTAACGTAAGTTCCCCTCGCTGCTCACGAACCAAGGTGCTCAATTATCGTGAGTCACGGCCTCTTACGGACCAGGCTGCTTAATCAAACGTGAACCCCCTTGCCTCTAACGAACCGGGGTGCTTGATTATCATGAGTGCCCTCTAATCACTACTTTCATCTTTCACCATAAACCTGCAATTCATTTCCTAAAACATATTTGATTCCCACAAGGACCGAAGAGGTAGAGCACAGTTAGAAAAAAGAAAAACCGTGAGTGCTTGATAGGCGTTACTCTACATAAACATTTCACAATGTACAGCATCCAGTGTACGGTGCACTCACGGTTTTTATTTTTTCGAACTATGTTCTACCTCTTCGATCCATGTGGGGATCAAATATGTTTTAGGACATGAATTGCAGATTATTTGGTGAAAGATGAAAGTAGAGATTAGAGGGCACTCATGATAATCAAGCACCCCGGTTCGTTAGAGGCAAGGGGGTTCACGTTTAATCAAGCAGCCCGGTCCGTAAGAGATTTTCAAAAAAAATAATTTTTGAGGCTATGTTTGTGGAAAAAAGTTCATAAATTTTTCCCAGCATCCTACTATTGAGTACCATAACATAGATTTTGCTCATCAAAATCGGTCAAGCTGTTCGCAAGAAAAATTACTTTTTCGATTTTCCTTCTAACCCTCATAACTCCCATAAAAATCATTTCTGGGAGATAATACTCCAGGGTATTTCACTACCGATTGATGCCATCTTATGATGAAAATATGGACCTGATCGGGCCGGGGGCAGCACACACATGCTTATCCTGCTATGCCCTTTCATAAATTAAAAAACTTTTCAGAAATTTTGAACGTTTGATAATGATAAATTCTGAACATTTTAGAAATTTTGATAATTTCGTCAATTTCTAAATTTTAGAAAATTTTAGAAAATTTTAGAAATTTTGATCAATTTACCAATTTTAATCATTTTTGAAAATTTTATATATTTCAGACATTTTGTAAATTTCGAAATTTTTGTAAATTTCGAAATATTAGAAATTTTGAAAATTAGAAAGGATTCTATAAGTTCAGAAATTTTGACAATATTGTTTTGAAACATTTTAGAAATTTTAGAAACTTTGATAATTTAAAAAATTTTGAACATTCTAGAAATTTTGATAATTTTAGAAATTTTTGAAGAACGTTAGAAATTTAAAGAACGTTAGAATTTAAAAATTTTAAAGATTAATTTCAGAAATTTGAATGATTTTAGAAATTTTTAACATTTCATAAAATTCAGAAGTATTACAAATTTTGATAAGTTGGAAAATTTTGAATGTTTTACAAATTTTAGAAAACTTAACAAATTTGAGAGAATGTGTGTTTGACATTGATACATTTGTTAAGGTATTGAGAAAAAAATTACAACAAAATCAAGTACAAATATTAAAGTAATCATGGAAAATAAAACTTGTACTTTATTTTGCAATTTCGGAATAAGCAGCCAAACAGTTGGTTTTTCAGCGAAAAACCTAACTTAATTACAATGGCTTTCTAACAAAATTCTTATATTTTTAACCAAATATTTTATGTAGGGGAATGTGGGGTATGGTGTCAGGCTTTGAATAAAATGTCCTTTAAATTATCATTGAAGCGTGATTTTGATGTCTGTATTTTTTGGTGAAAAGCTCACATTATCATTTTACATACGTCATAACTTGAATCCGTTTTTTAACAACGTCATTATTTGATATTTAATTAATTCGTTTGTCTTGCATTTCGATCAGCGTACCTCATACCACGGGGCATGGTGTCAATCATATTACTGCCGGCTTATTTCATGAATATGAACGTTATAGAATAAAAAGCGTACAATATAATAATTTTTGAAAGTATAATGTAACGAAAAATAATTACTCGAGACATGATCAAAACTAAATCAATGTTTTCTGATTAATCAAAGTAAAGTATGTCGCAAAACCTAATTATAACCTCTTACTCCTTAAAAATTCTATTCAGCGTGGAAAGATCTGCATTTGACTTTAACAGATATCTTGCTTACCCAAAGGTACCAAAGGCGCGAGAATTAAAAACAGGCATTGAACAATAATATTCGATGTCCTATTTATTCAGTTATTGCGCAACCCATGTAATTAGAACCACCCTAATAAATAAAGAGAATTGCTTGAAATGTGTTTGTTATGAGAAATTATAATTAGGAATAGAAAAAACTTCATAACAATAAGTTTTAGTCTTTTTAGATTATAATCTCAAAGTTTACATGCTCGTTTCTTTCAAATGAATAAAACAGGAAATTGAGCGGATAAGTAAAGAGAATCCTTTCAAGTATATTTTAATACAAAATTATAATTAGGAATTTAAGTAAATTTATAACCTTTATAACGACAATTTTTATATTTGTGGGTTCTAATCACGAAGTTCACATGGCAGTCTATTTCAAAGTAATTAAACGTGAACTTGGTACTTACCGTATTATTATTTTTGTTTTCAAACTTTTTCTCGGGTTAAGAAGAATCCGGCTTTCCATCATAGCCACGGACTAAGTCAAGTGACTATTATTATTATTTTTTTGTTTTCCAACTTTTTCTCGGGCTAAGAAGAACCCGGTTTTCAATCATAGCCACGGACTAAGTCAAGTGACTGATGAGATGATGATATAATTATTTTATTTAATACGATGTATGAACCCATTTGCGATTTTCTCGTAGGTACAAAATTAGGAGCATGGTGTAGTTTGCAGTTCGTCTTTTACCACTGTTATGCTTACACAGCGGCCGTGAATGTTGGAGGTAACGACAGTCACCTCTGGATGCTTTCTTAGAGCTACCATGTATCACTTTATAGGTTTTTAGTCGCTTGCTTCCAGACGGTCCAGAAAGTTTCTTACAATGCGACATGTGTTTAATAAAACTGCCTCCTGAGCTGCTGCCAGTACCCTACTGAAATATATAAATATACTGAAATAATAATATGCTCGATGGATTCGTTGGTATCTCCACATAATCGGCATCGGTCAACGACGTATTGATGTAGCACGTGATTTCGTCATGGCAATAGCGTCTATGGTGACTAGATCTTTACTGCCTCGCGAGTTTTTACATCCTTTTTGTTCTACTGTAAGGATGTCATTCTCTTCGCAGTGAGAATATATCTTATCTGCTATGACAGCTGCAAGACATTTATATATTGTTGGAAGACAGACTATCGGTCGAAAATCAGATGGATTTTGAGCATCTGGTGTTTTGGGCAACATATACGTAGTACCCTAGAGCATAAAGCCTGACATCAGATCTGGTTGTTCGATGATCTTCTGAAAACAACGTGCCAACGCAGGATGCACCCTAGTCAGGTACTTGTACCAGAAGTTGTGCACCATGTCCGGACCTGGAGCTTCCCAGTTGCTTGTTCTTTTCAAAACCGTTGAAACATCTAAAGCTGTGATGTTAGTCAGCTCCATTTCAGTGTTATTGCTAGCTCTTGACTTCTCTAGTTAGAACCACGCAGAGTTTAAATTGCTTTTGTTCGTTTTTCCCCAAACACCCGACCAATAGTTAGTCATTTCTTCCAATTGAGGCACGTTGGTGTCTTGCTGGTTGTTTTGTTTAACACTCAGCTCACGGTAGAACCTTCTTTCATCTGCCTGAAAGATTCGATTTTGTTGCCTTCTTGCACTACTTTTCTTGTACCCACGCAGTCTAGTAGTAAGAACATCAAGTCTCTGCCGTTGGGCGTCTATAATCTTATCCAATATTGCTGGTGTTAAAGTCTCGATGTAACGAGGGTGGATGATTTTAGTAATATGATGTATCAGCTTTCTGGTTCTATTTCCTTTTTTATATTGACTAAGTCGACCCAATTTGCACCTTACTTTGCTGACATCCATATCCAACCTCATCTTCCATGGTGGATCTCGCTCCCTTCCTGAAGCAAATACTGCATTTGTTCAAATGCATAGGTAATACCTTGCTGTTCAGGTGTTCTATTAGTGCACGCAGATCATTTGTGCTGTTCATCTTGGGCAGATGATGCCTTTGTGTTGGTTCTAAATGTCTGAACTCTAGTAAAGCATGACCCAAATTCGTTTGAAGGTGATGTAGGTTTTCTGTGATTTCACTGTTCAGATCATCGTTGTTAATGTCCGGATGTAGTTCTAGTGGATCCGGTACTTGATGTTCATTATCCCTTATAGGACCTATGCCTTCAGCTTCAATCAGTTCTTCATTCTCCATATCTTCCAAAGGAAGTTCATCAATAGGAAGCTGCTGTTCCACTTCCATTTCGATACCAGATATTTCAACAGCCGAAAGCAATCTATTTACAGATATTGAGCGTTTTTGATCTGCTAGATTCTGCTCTGTTATTCTTGTGGCTAGTTCTGGGTACTTAAGTAAGAAGAGTCGATGATGTTCTCTTCTTACACTTTGCCCGCTTTTCTTTGCCAAAAAATAAAAGCGCATTACATCTCTGTTCATGTGGTATGTCCACTTTAATCGCCTTCTTGGTTGTTGAACCTTTGCTTCTGGCTCTGGTCCTCTAACTGATGCTCATTGCCGTCGCTTTTCCACGCCAAATTAACCTGTTCTTTAATCTCCATTGCTCGATCTTCTGAGATGTGTAGATTAGTCCTGATGTCCTGCACCTTAGCGATAAGATCTCTTAGAGCGACTTT
>CAKNWW010266386.1:0-10671 GCA_932074435.1 Andricus kollari
CCCATCGTTTTTGTAGATCAAAAATAACACTTTTAATTACTTTTTTAATAAACACATTTTTTGAGGCTCATTCTTATAGCCTGAATATTAAATGTCCCAAATTTCATTATTTTATTACAAAAATTTATATGTTAAATTCGACCATAAAGAAAAATAGAGGTTTTTCTATGTTAAAGTCCATAAGAAATTGATTAACGATGCGCTCGCTCAATTATTTTTTTAAAAATCTGAAAAAAATACACAAGAGTTTTTCCACTATGAAGATTCAGTTTCTAGTATTGGACGGTCAACATTCGAAAATACGTTATTTTAGACCACCCTTATGGACAAGCAATGTCGATGATGTAGACTTTTCCACATTTTTCCTCCCGCATCACGATGTTGGGTCGATTGGCTTGGATATAATGATCCGTATAGATAGTAACATTCCTATATAAGATGTAATCTTCGTTTTCTAAAACGAGCACTGGAATGTATCTATTGGAAGGCATCCATTCTGTTAAGAGTCCTAGGTTTAGGGCAAGCTGTTAATGTATAGTGCTCGCCACATCATTATATCTGTGCGTAAATTCTCTTTGAGCCATTGCGGGACAACCAAAAACAATGTGCTTGATGGATTCGTTGGTATTTCCACATGATCGGCACTGGTCAGCCAAGTCTTGATGTCACACATGTTGGCGATAATTCCTGGCGCTGACAACCCTGTCCTGAATCGTAATGACGAATCCTTCCGTTTCTGGATACAAGACGCCCCTTCAAAGTCAAATATTGGATGGCTCGCTATCTACCTCATGTTGATCTAACGTTTTGGGGTGCTCGCCGTGGATGACTTTTTGTCTCAATTGCGTTTCTAATTCCTATATGGTTTCTACCCTGATATTCAAGGCCTCTTAAGACAAATTCAAGGGCGTGTAATTAAGATCCGATTTACAGATGGTGTTGTAAAGCGCAATAACTCGCTTGCTGTTAAAATAGTCTCGCAACTGTATAACTTGTAACTTACACAGTTTCTTGACATCTACAACGCCCCTACCCCCTCTATGTCGTGGTAGAACTACCCTTTCAATCATCGAATTACTGTCGTGCATCGGAGCTTCATCATTTCTACGCGTATGGTTCTGTTTAACCTTTCAATATCGGTATTTTACCATTTGATGAGCCCAAAGCAGTACTCGCCCTCAGCCATTGCCTCGATGTCATTCTCGAAATCGTTCTCTAGCTTTGCAATCGCTATTTTTCCTCCAGTTAAATGCACTGTTCTGCATTTATCTAGTCCGAAATCCATGTGGATATAATTAAAAAACTGCTTTGTGACATCGATCACTTTCTGCAGTTTCTGATCTGAACTAGCGTATAGCTTCGGGTCAACCTGAATGATCTCTTGATGACCATCCTCATTGACATGTATTCTGAACCCATGAGACATGCTATTTAGTATTTTTCTGAATGGGTCAGCGCTGAACAGAACCATAGTGCACTGAGGGAGTCGTCTTGAAAGTTACCCGTCGTAATGTGTATTGATCTAGTTATCTTCTGTTGTCCATTATCAAAATACTTGATTCTTATACCCCGAAGCATCCTCGCACGAGTCGATGATGCGTGGGCAGATTTTGTAAACTTTTAAGGCTTGAAACAAATAGTCATGTGGCACGGAAGGAAACGCTTTCTTGCAGTCAATGTATGCCATGTGCAAGTTTCTTTGATGTTTACGAGCTTGCGTCTATGGTCATTAGATCTTAACTGCCCCGCGAGTTTTTAAAACATCCTTTTTGTTCTTCTGTAAGGGTGTCATTCTCGTCGCAGCGAGAATATACCCTATCTGCAATGATAGCTGTAAGACATTTATAAACTACCGGAAGACAGGCTATCGGCGGAAAGTCAGATTGATTTTTAGCGTCTGTTTTTTCAGACAGCATATATGTCGACGCCGAATGTCACTCGTGAGGTACTTCTACCAGAAGTTGTGCACTGTGTCTGGACCTGGAGCTTTCCAGTTACTTATCCTTTTAAAAACCGCTGAAACATCTGAAGCTGTGATGTTAGTCAGCTCCATTTCAGGATTATTGCTTGCTCTTGCTTTCTCTACTTGGAACCACGTAGCGTCTAAATTACTTCTCTTCGTTTTTCCTTAAACACGCGACCAGTAGTTACTCATGTCTTCCAATTGAGGGGCTTCGGTGTCTTGCAGGTTATTTTGCTTTACACTCAGTTCACGATAGAACCTTCTTTCATCTGCCTGAAAGGTTTGATTTTGTTGCATTCTTGCACTACATTTTTTCTACCGACGCAGTCTAGGAGCAAGAACTTTAACTTCAATTCTATCTTTGGAAGACTATAATCTCATCCAATATTGCTGGTGTCAATGTTTGGAGGTATTGAGGGTGAATGATTTTAGTGATATGCTGTATCAGCTTTCTGGTTCTGTTTCCTTTCTTATATTGAGTCAATCGACCCAATTTGCATCTTACTTTGCTGACCTCCATATCCAACCTGATCCTCTATGGTGGATCTCGATACTTTCGTGGGGCAAAGACTGCATTTGTAGACCTAGTTCTGCGGCCCATCGTATTAACTTACGTAAAATCTTATAGGTAAAACCTTGCTGTTCAGGTGTTCTATTAGTGCACGCAGATCCTTTGTGATGTTCATCTTGGGCAGAGAATGCCTTTATATTGGTTCTACATTTCTTGATGTACATTGTCCCTCGCACCTATGCCTTTAGCTGCAATCAGATATTCTTTGTCCATATCTTCCAAAGGGAGTTCATCAATAGAAAGCTGCTGTTCCACTTCCATTTTGATGGCAGCTATTTCAACAGCCGAAAGTAATCTGTTTACACACATTGAGCGTTTTTGGCCTGCTAGATTTTGCTAATTTATTCTTGTGACTAGCTCTGGGTACTTACATAAGTAAGAATAGTCGATAGTGTTCTCTCACACTTTTCCCACTTTTCTCTGCCAAACAATAAAGGCGAATAACATCTCTGTTCATATAGTATGTCCATTTTAATCGCCTTCTTGGTTTCTGAACCTCTGCTTCTGCCTCTGGTTGAATTAAGCCATCTGCCTCTGGAGGATATGGTGGGACTGGATCATCATCAGGTTGAGCAAGAAAATCAACTCCGCTGCTTGATCTCACGGTGCAGCTTCCTTTAACTGATGTTCATTATCGACATTTTTCCACGCCAAATCAACCTGTTGCTTAATCTCCCTTGCTTGATCTTCCGAGATGCGTAGATTGTTCCTGACGTCCTTCACCTTGGCGATAAGATCTGTTCGTGCAACTTTCTTCATGTTAGGATACTGTGTCGCCAACTTCGTCCAGAAGTTGTATCCTTTTTTGGTTTTGGTTTCAAACTTCGCCCTTTCATAAGAGAGACGCACCAATTCCTCTTTCATTGTGGCATCCCACTTGATACTGTCCCGCGGTATTTCTGTTGAGGTGGTTGACTGCAAATTGCTAACGCTAGCCAAAGCATCTTGAGCAGGCACAGTTGATGTTCCACTGTTTACCGTTTGTCACAGATATTCTTGCTGGCCAGCTGCTTGATTAGTGAGATCTGCCTGACCATCTCGCAGCTCACCATCACCAACGTCCCGCATGTTGTGGCCCGCAACGGTAGCTCCAATGGCGCCCCGACGATCCTCGGGAAGCTACAAGCGTTTTAAAATATTCAAAAGACTCTCCATGATTTCTGTGGGTTTTGGCGTTCCTCTTAGTTCCTTTCCTCTTCGTTCTTTGTCTGTCTGGCACGGAAAAGCCTATCCGTAACAATGCTTCACCAACATTGCCGTCAAAGGAATAAAAGGAAAGTTCAAGAGCTGCCGCGACGGCAAGGCAGGAACACATTCGGTAGGGTTTCTAATAATTATTATTCTAATAATAATAATTAGTAATTAATTAATTATTATTTAATTATTAAGTAATTATAAATTAGTTATTATATTAATAGTAATAATAATAATGTGTGAGAAGTTGTAGGTTCCGGGAACTACGATCATGCTTCTCCGAAACAGGCCTTTCCAGACTGGGGAAAACTGCTCATTTACCACATGTTCGAGTTCCACCACTACCGACCTCTTCTCGGGTCCAGAGGCTTGGGGGGTTGTCGCTCTCGTGAAGTTGAATGAGTAGAGGTCGGTGGTGGTGTTAAATTCCCATCTGGCAAATGAGCAGTTTTCCCCAGTCTGGACAGGCCTGCTCCAAAGCAACCTATCCCGACGCAACCGGAATGTATATGTCATCCACTCCTGCTTCTTCTGCCCTAGAAGGTAAGCAAGAGTGGGAAGTTTACGCGAGATAACATCGTACAACACTGTTCTTTGGAGTCCGGTCTCTAGCCGCGGATGACCTTACGCTGCAGACGGGACAGTTGGAGGCTCTTGCAGTCAGCCACTACTTATTAAGCTCCTTGAGTGCCTGGAGGTGCATGCAAAAATATTAAGGTGCATAAAAGGGCTTATGCTCTTGTGGCGGACAAGATTTGTCATAACATGTGATAAAAGACAAGTGACTACCAGCTATATCACATATAAGAGGGGGGAGGGGCTTCCAAGGAGACTTCAAGTCCGATACTTTCCTGCATCTCCCTCTTGCCTCTATCTATTGTGCTCCGAGGCAAAAGCTCTGGATACTATTACGTGGTAATGCCGAGGAGGGAAATTAGGAGGTAGAAAGCCGACATGTAGGTAGAGACACAATGCAAGAGACCGTTCGTTAAATGGTAAAGAAGTGGATCTTTATTACCACTTACATCGTCCTAGTGACCGACGGCCCGTGGTCAGGTGTCGGCAGCTTCGAAGTTTTGGCAGGGTGCCTGTTGACGAGACTAGAGACCCAACGAGGATCGGTGGAGACGTCGAGTTTCCTATCGAGGTTGATTTCGGTGGGTGGCCTGGATCGCCAGAGTTCCGAACTGGAGAGGTTGAGCTTTTCGGAAGAGACAACACACGAGTCACTAACTAAAGACTGGTTCAAGCTACAAGCGACGGAGCAAGACTGAGCAACTGCCCTGCTGTTGCTCGGGACTTCGGGTGCCCTCGGGGGATTCCGTCCGTCTCGTGTGCAGCCCGGCAACCCTTCCGTGCAGGGTCGTACCGAGTCCCGCGTTATAGTAACAATTCTTTTACACCCCCCCCCCCCTTCCCCGCGGGGGTTCGGGTATATACTTGCAATTTTCGTAATGTCTTCGTCTAAGTCTGATAGTATAAAAAAAGGCATTTAGGCAGAATTTTGCACATCTGCTGTTTTCCTCTTGAGTTTTGCTTTAACAGTTAAATCTAGACAATAATTATGTTTCAGTTTCATTATGAGTAAATTTGTCTGTAGGAGTCTGAGGTTGTAAAATTTTTCTAAATTTAAATTATGTTTCGTTGTCAAAAAGTTTATGTCGTGGAGATTTCTTGTTTTTAGAGTCGATTGTCCTTTGAGTCTGTTTTTTGTTTGTTTCTGGAGTCGATCAATTGTTGTTGTTTTATTTATTTATGAATTATTATAATTGTGAATTCCATTCGAACTATGTAATTTATTTTATTAACAAAAAGTCAGAGTCAACTTGCTTCCTGTTATAGAGTTTTTAATTCTGTGTTTCATTGTTTGTACTTCCTTTCCAAGGTTCATTTTTCTTCTTGTATTTCTTATTATTTTTTCGTCTTCTTCTTTCTTCCTAAAGAAGAATGTTACTTCTGTCTTGTATTAGGAGTCAAAATGTTATTATTTTTCAAGTTATTTATTAGAGTCTTTTTGTAGTGATTGTGTTCAGAGTATTGTTTGCACTTCTTTTCGAGTTATTTTCGAGTTCATTTGTGTCGTTAATGCTATTGATCCAATGCCATTTTGCCATTACTTAAATCTAAATTTCTAGCTTAAAGTTATTAGTTTTCTTGCTGTTATTTATTAGTATCTGTACTGACTTTTTCTAATTTTAAATCGTTAATATTCCATTTACCTATATTTTTGCCTTGAAGATTTTTTAATTCGTAAATCGTAGGCGAAATGTTCTTTTTAATAATAAAAGGACCTTCATACTGGTCGTATAATTTACTTGCCTTTTATCCGCTTTGTTAGACAGTTTGGTTACCTTTTTTAGAACCCTATCTCCTATTTTAAATTCTATTGGTCTTCTTCTCAAATTATAATTACTGGCCTGTCTATTATTTGCTTGGTCCAGATTTTTCTGAACATCCTCTTTATTGATTTGTAACTTTCTTAGTCTATCGGTCCATTTGTCGACGCTCTGAAATTCAATATCGCTATCGTTTTCTATATTTTTTCGGAGTGATTGAATCGGTTCTAATTCGCGACCTAAATTTAGAAATTCCGGGGTGAATTGGGTCGTCGAATTTTTGCTAGTGTTTATTGCAAACTGCAAATCGTCTGTATGTTCGTCCCAGGTGGAATGATCGTTATCTAGATAGGTTTTAATAATTTTCTCAATTGTCCTATTATAACGTTCTGTTGGGTTGGCTTGGGGGTAATATTTTGGTGTTTTAGTACGTCTGATACCGAATTTTTCGGTATCAGACGAAATAACACGCTTATGAAATTCCGACTCTATTGTGATACCGTTAGCTTTTTTTATCGGGATTATCTCTACCCATTTTGTGAATAGATCCACAAAAACTAATAAATATTGATTCTTTCTCTTTTTTGAAATCGGTAACGGACCCATGATATCTGCAGCAATCATGGTCCATGGTTCTTCAACGATTCTTTTCCCCATTAAGCCTAATCTCGGTTGATCACTCGGTTTGGTTCTTTGACATGTTTTACAATTTTTTACGTATTTGATTATCTCCGAATACGTTACTGGCCAGAAGTAGTACTCGGAAATTCTCGCGTGCATTTTTTCGGAACCTAAGTGTCCTGCTTGTATGTCATCGTGGTTTTCTTTTAGAACTTGGTTTCGTAATTTGTTAGGTACGACGAGTTTCCATGGGTTAGAGTCTGGTAAGAGAGTAGATTTTAGTGGGACAGTTTTGTAAAAATAGAGTTGTGAATCTCTGTTTCGCCATTTTTGGTGTTCTTCCGGTCTTTTTGTCACTTGTCTGAGTTTAGTAGAGTACCAGTCATCTGTTTTGTCGCTAACGTCCGCTTTTAGTTTCTCTGCGCTACAAGCTAACGCAAACGCTATATTTTTTACTGATTCTCCTGATCTTGATAAAGCATCAGGGACAAAATTTGAGCTTCCTTTTCGATATGTGACTTCGTAGTCATATTCGAGAAGTTCTAATGCCCATCTGGCTAATCGGCCAGTTGGGTTTTTTTTAAGTTATGGAGCCACTTTAACGCTAAGTGGTCCGTGATTACTTTAAAGCTGTAACCTTCTAAATATGGCCTAAATTTTCGTATGGCTCAAACTACCGCTAGGCATTCTTTTTCGGTTGCTGAGTACCGAGATTCTGCGCCGTTCAGGCTTCTACTAGCATAAGCGACTACGTAATTTACACCGTCAATTGTCTGTGTAAGTACGGCTCCTAATCCCGTATTTCTGAAATCCAAACAGAATCTATAGTCTTTCCCTGGCTTTTTTATCATAACTGTAGGGTTAAACCAATCAGAACAGGAGGGTTCTGTTATGTCCTGTTCTAATAATTTATCAACTGTTTCATAAATTACTTCGTTTATTTTTGTGCTCATGCGGTAATATCGCTGTTTAATGGGATCGTGGCCTTGGACGTCGATTTTATGTTTCGTTAAATGTGTCGCCCTATGTTCTTTTCCCTGGTGTATTTTAATTTTATTTTCGAGAACCTTTTCTAATTGAGATTGTTGGCTTTCGTTAAGCTCAACAATGCCTTCGCAAATTTCTGGCGAATAATCGTTTTGTTCGTCCATTTTTCCTAAACTATCCGTAATATTATTTAATTTAATTGCTTTATTTTTAAAATTTACCCATTGATTTCTGTTATCAATTTCTGATATCTCATTGGCTTTTTAAGATTCCTTTCCCATTTTATTTTGATCAGTAACTTTTTTATTATTCCAACGGTTACTGTCGCTATCCTTATATTTTTCCTCGTATTTTTTATTATAAAAAATGTTTCGTAACTTATTTACTTTATTTTTCTTCCTAATTCTAGGTTTACCTAGATTAGATGAGTCTTCTATGATTGAGTCGTCGCTAGTGTCTTGGGTGGTGATGCTCTCTAGGGGTTGGAATTTTTTGCTCGTGGAGATGCTTATTAAGCTTGGGATATTTTTCGTAGGATTTTTTAGAGGCATTTGGGCGTTTTTTATTTTTTGGGATTAGTTAGGATTGATATGTACTAGGAGGATTTCGCTATCTTTTAGAGTTGGGTTACTTTTATTAAGCTCTCTTGTGCTTTTGAGGTTAATGCTACCTTCGAATTTCGGTTTCCTATCTGAATTCCTATTTTCTTCTTTTTTAGCTAATGGTTTATCCCTAATGTTTACATTTTTCCTTTCCTTCATTTCTTGAACTTTACTTTTAGGTTTAGTTTCGTTTTTGTCCTTAATTATTGGGAGGGGTAAAGTATTTGGGTGTGCTTCCATAGGGTAGCGTGTAGGGGGACTCCCTGGTAACCGCCAAGTTTCTGTCGGTTCCTAGAATACCTACGGATTTTAATTTTAGGACTAACTTAAACATTAAGTGTTTGTTTTATTTCCGATTATAATTGCAATTTCTACCTGTCCACTTGTGTCGACTGTTTCTCCATTTGCGACCAGTAATTTTCGCGCAACGGGTTCAGAAATTGAATATTTGGAATTCTGGATTTTTTCCATCAATTCCTTGCCAGCGCACAGTGGTCCAGGAACGACTAAAAGTTGGTCAAAAGTCGATTTTTCAACTTTATTATTTCAAATAAACGAATTGAAAGTTACTTAACTGCGAAAACCGATTTCTATTGATTATCCATTACTGACTTTGAGTGATGCTGTGTGAAAAGTAATAACAAAATTTTAAACAAATATGAATCATATATGCCGCATATTATGTGATCTTGCTTAAAATGACGTTTGAAATAAAATTTTTGTAAACATTCATAATGTTATTTAACTAAGCTTAATGGTTAAAAATGAGAGTAAAACTTAAACTTTGATAATAAATAAATAATTTTGCCAAACGTTGCCAAAAAAAGTGAGGTCGCGGAAGCATTTTGAAGATATGTGAGTAAAGTTTTGCTAAAAAATTAGAGCTGGGAACTGCCGGGAATTAGGGTAAAACGTTAATTTAAAAAAAAATTACAAATCACGGTATATGTGCCTCATTGCACTCATACAGTTTAGAACGAATTATTTGTAGTTTAAAAATTAATTTCAGCTGTTTTCAGCTTGTTTTCATTTGGAAAAACATATTCTAAAGTGAAATTATATTTTTAATGTTATTTTATTAAATTTTAACAATTATTTATGACATTAAAGTATTGTATATACTTCTTGCCCTATTGTTTCGAAATCACTCTAAAAAGTTATTGCAACAACAAATATACGGATTTGTGAGAAGTTCTGTTAAAGATAAGTTTTAATCTGCCTGTTACCTGCTCACAATTGCATTAAGACAGGTGCCTCGCGAAGGCCTCGAACAGACCGCGCGCCTCGAAAGTTGGGACAGTGTCGTAAAGCTACTTGCGTCAGGTAGGTAATATCTTTAAAGTTACTGTAATTATTAAAGTACACTACCGTTTTTTATGTTAAGGAATTTTTTTTTAGATTTACTACTTCAGTTTGAATAAGCCATAGCGTCAATAAAGATATAAATATTAAGTAGAAAATGGATGTTCTTATTGACTATCTTTTCCAAAAATCTTTCCTGGACCCTAGCCTTCCTGTACACTGTGAAAAAAATTAGTTTAGCCTTCTACTTTTGGTTTTACCATCACAAATTTCGTCAGTCTTGAGAAAATTCTCTTCAAGGTTCATGGGAATTTTGTGAAATGTTTTTTAGAAGAAAATTGTGCAGAAGTGTCAGAGTGTGAAAAAAATAAATTAAAGACAAAACTTGAATCTTTTTCCAAGTATGCTAAACAAAAGTGGAGCAAGGCAAACTATTCAACAAAAACTTTTGGGTCTACAAACTTAATGTGGATTTTCCAAGACAGGGACAAGGAAACTCTAATATAGCAACACAGCTAGACGATTCTTCTCTAATCCTAAGGTTGCAGCCGAAATCACAGGTGAAACTTCAAACCTTGCTTTGTCATAATTATCCTGCATTTTTAATTATTCTCCTTTAATTACAATACAATTTTTTCAGGACTTGATGAAGAACTAATATCTCGGTTCGGAGATATATTAATTGTTATATCTAGTGGATATCAAATAAATATCGAGACATTTGAAGACTTTTGCAAAGAGACTGCCAGACTTTATGTGGAATATTATTGGTGGTATCCAATGACACCAACCGTCCATAAGGTTTTAATCCACGGACCTGCTATTGCAAGTGAATCTATTCTTCCTATTGGTCTATTATCTGAGGAAGTCTTGGATGCCAGTAATAAAAATATTAGGAAATACCGAGAGCGGTTTACAAGGAAATTCTCTCGCGGAAAGACAAACGAGGACATTTCCTTACGGTTGCTTCTCAATTCCTGCCCGAAATTCTCTAGTTCGGGGGCTAAAAAGATAATTAGAGATATACCAAAGCGAACCCAAGATCTCCTGATATTAACGGATAAGGAAAATAATTAATCTCAAGATGATAGTGAA